>JASDQU010010067.1:332753-349465 GCA_032191745.1 Picea mariana | reverse complement strand
ACTGGCGCTTATAACATGCGCTTATTACTGCTGCTAACAAGTAGATAACATCTCCATTACTTCCAAGTATTTTTTGACTGAATCTTAATATGATGAAATAGGTGTTTAATTAATTTTGAGAAGTCATTAGTTTCTGTAGAGAACTACAAGCTTTCACAATTTTTTTTAATAACAGTAATGAACTTAAAGCTTATCCGCGTGAATTGCAGAAAGAACGTGGAATGCGATAGGGAGTAATCTTATTGTTTTTTAATTTGATAGAAAGTTTTTATAAATTAAGTATGAATTTAGGTCAGGGTTCAAATCTGGGTTCTATGAATTTAGGTCAGGGTTCAAATCTGGCTTCTATAATATTTGTACATTGGGAAATTCAGGTCAGGATTCAAATCTGGCTTCTATGATATTTGTACATTGGGAAAACATATAATTGTAAGCTAGTCATATCTTGATTTTTTTCGATATTTTTATATTGAGAAAACATATGATTATAAGCTGATCATACTTTGATTCTTTTCTAATGACAAGATATGTAATCTTCACGATGAACTACAATGAAGTGAAAAAAAATTAGTTGAAAATCCATTTGGAAATGTGAATTTCCGTCCAAAATTTAAACCTATTCTACCGGATCGAAAATACTAGTCTCATCAGAAATGTGACAATTGAATACCCCTTGAACAATACCAAAGAACAATATCATAATTGATAGAATCGATTAATTTGGACGAACATTATATATAATTATAATGAGAGTACACATTTACAATCACTGCACGCTTTGTCAGAAATATGAATAGATTTTTTAAACAAATCAAATATCACGGGTGTATGCAGCCTGCAGGTAATATTGTTGGGTAACAACAACCCAGGCATAGTCCTGAAATGGTTATGAACTTGGAAGGTGAGAAATATAAATCTGGCCATGGTTTTAACCCATTTAGGGTTCCGTGAATACAAGGGAATAGTCCTGAAATCGATAAGAACCTGGAAAATGAAAAATATAAATCTGGCCATGATTTTAGCCCATTTAGAGTTTCGTAAATATCAATAGACAACCGAGGCAATAGTCCACAATGCACATGATTAATTAGAGAGAAATATGAACGGGCAATGATTGGAATCCCCACATCCCCATGGTTGAAATATAGGTTTTAAAAAATAACAATGATTGCAATTTTATTGGAATTAGCTAAAAAACGAACCCCAGTTGTGCTTATACATATACATAAAAGGAAGGAGGTTTGGGGATATAAATCATGACAATGGCAGCCTGCCAGGTTTTTTTAAAAGGAACCGGTTTCGTTAATTGATGATTTTGATTGATAACATAGGGTCTTGTGAAATCTAGCCCTAGGGTTTAGGAACTATACTTTGTATTTAATTATTCAGGGCAATGGGAGATTGGAGTGAGCGCCATGGACGACGGTAAAGTCAGATAAGACGGTCGTGACTCGTAATTGATTGACGCTCTATGTTGGCCATCTTTTTATGGAGCGTAAAGGCCGTCAGCCGTGGAGTCTGACTCCAACACCAACAACGCCAAGGTGAGAATTGCAATTTGCAATGCATTTAAGTCAAGGGAGAGAGTCAATTTAAGAGGCGAAATAACGTTGTATGGCATATGACCCTATGAGCCATGGCCTCGAGCATATCCATTCAAAGGGCGAGGAGCGAGCATCAAAGCAAGCAGAGAGCCAGCATATTCAACAATTGAAGCAACATTCGAGTCAACATCCTTGCCAACAGGGGCATCACTAGGACCATCACCCCGCAGTCGTTGTGAATAGGTTGGGTAGGAGACACACGTAGGAAACACGTTGTGCTTAATATTTACCAAACCATAAGATAAGGTAGCCATTATCCGAAGTCTGCCTATAGTCTCCAGTTATTGTCTTAAGGTATGTGGCTCCTGTCCTTGCTTCTACATCTATATCTTCATATTGATCTAGTTCCTGCTTTGCCACTGCATAAACTACGAGATGTCTCCTCAATGGCCTCAAAAAAAGACTGACTCACTGATTTGCATTAAAATGGTTATAAAAACGCTTAAAAAAATCAAACGTATTTACAGAATACCGCTTATAATGCTTTAAAGAATACATTATACCACTACAAACGAGGGATTTTTTTCTGATATTTTACAAACCCTGGATTACACGTACTCCCATAGTGCCACCCATTTTATGTAGATAATATGTGCTCAGACATGAGAAATTAGTTTTTTTTTAATTACCAATAATAGCTAAGCCAACGAACATACTTAAACAATGATCTGCCAAGATCAAGAACTTCACGACTTCCTTATTCTCTCTCTCTAAAGTAGGTTCACAGTTCGTTGTTTCCTGTTGTTGATTTGAATTCTCTTCCTAACTGAATTTCTTTCCCCGGGACTCGGGGGACTCGGGAGAATGGGTTTCCCTCAATGACTGCCCCCAACAAACTATGAACCCATAAAACGTTCACCCTGGTGCTTGCGGGTGCGGGAAAGACATGTTGTGAACAGAGGAGGAGCTTGAACACTCCAGGCTCCAGCCTCCGAAGATGGATCCATACTCCAGTTAAACAGAAGGAGACTAGGTAGTAAAAGTACTTCGAAATTTAGAGCTGCAGCCTGTGCTAGTAGCTATTAGCTACCCTCAGGATTCAGCTTAATCAGAGATTTATGAGTTAGTGTTTATTGTGGTGACATGCAAGTGTGGAGTAATTTATTTCTTTTAATTATACACAACTACTTCCATGGCTCCACCTAACCCAGCTTCCATGTCATGATTCCTAGCCTCTAGGCCCTACTACCTAACCTTATGTCATACAATATCCGTATACCCACTAGAGTTTTTGACGGGCACTGGAGGTGGTCACACGTCAAACTGACAGGTAGATAATTCTAATGCCCATCAATGATAACATGTGAATTTTATTAGCCAGTGTCAAATACGAGCTGAGAGGCAAAAGACGGGCTATAGCCCGTCAAATTCCAGGCCTGCTTGGGGCATATGATTGAGTCATGGTCAGATGGATGACATAGTCTCGAGCAAGCATGGTCGCATTTTAACTGATATTCACATGGTCTTCTGCGACCTTTGTCATCCATTTGCTTGAAATCTTCGGCTATAGAGACTTTTATTTCTATTTGTGGATGGTTTTGGCAAGTCAGTGTTTGTATCGTTCCAATAGAATTGCAATTCTCCAATTTCTGAATTATTGACTCCCACATAGTACTTTTAGATGCTAGAAGCTATGCATTGCCAAAGATATAAAGCCCGGTCTTGGCTCTCGAGAGTGCCATGCAGACCCTGTTTACTATCTTGAGAAACCCAATATTTCCTCTAGACCCTCCAATTCCCAACATTTTATTGCTCCTCACCAGAGATAATATGACAATATTGGATTCTTCTTAATAATTATCCACAAAACAAACTCGAGGAGTAGGTGAAGAAACATCATCTATCCTCTCGTTTTGGCTATTCCCGGGATACAGACGGTCACTCAGGTGTGTTTGAATTTCAGTCATCTGACCTTTATCGATTGTCAGAATTGTAATGTCATTGTTCTTATATCCTTGTCTCAGAAGATAAACACAAAGTTCCACAACAAGCTGCGCTTAGCTTACGTTAATCTTTCCGTTGGTATCAACGATATGGGATTCCATGGCTTGATGATCTAAGAAAAACACATCATTTCTAATTCCGTTGATGTTTTCATACCTTGTCACATTACAGTGGTCCTGCAATGAAGGATAGATATCAGATATTAATATTGAAATTGTGGGTCTCATTCTTCTTTGGCATCTTAAGGTCACGTGCTCGATCCCTCCGCTTATCAATCTCTCAAAGAGGGAGACGCCCAATTTGTATTTGGTTCCTAATTCATATTCTGCAACAGAAGGATGCACGTGAAAGTGATCCCCGAGGAGAATGAGATGTTGTGTGAGGGAGCTATTGCACGACAAAACATGGGCCTCCAAAACCTCGACAACCTCTTCTATCACCACTATTTCTGCTCGCAATGCCTTGAAAATGTCATAATTTTTAGCAGCTCCAGTGGTTATCATTCCGACAACTTTTGCTTCTCTTAAAATTTTGAGGTTGGTCTTATGATCATGTTGTAGTAGCCCATAACATATTTCTCTGTATCTCTCAGATAAACGTTGCAGTTCTTCCTCGGCCTTTTTTTTGGCCTTCTACAACCAATGATTATGAAGCTTGATCCTTGATTTTGGGGGTAACAACCATAAATCCTGGGAACTAAGTATTTTGTGCTGAGATGTATCTGTCGATGACACTTTCTGCTTCCCTTTACCTTTCCCATCGTCTTTGTCAACCACTAATTCATATCCTATCCTTTTCAACCATACCTCTTCTATTTTATGATCATTAATTAACTGAATCCTTGCTATAGAGGGATTCAATATGTTGTTCTAAAGCTATACCTGATAACATCCCCATGGAGATTTGTGTTGCTCTCACACAAAATGTACACCTTTTTATCTGCTCTTTTACATTAATTTTAGTATGCATTAGTTCTTTATATCTAACTAGCACAGCTGCTAAATCGCTGCTGGTGAATGCCCAAAAACTTAAGACTCGTAAGCTTAAACAACTGAATAATATGAAACAAAAAATATGAAACAACTGAAGAATATGAAATGATAAATTATAATTATGGGAATGTAATAGTAAACATGGCACAAATATTTACATATCAAATAAAAATCATATTTGTGTTTTTCTTTCAATATCATTTCTGTATATTAAGATTGAGGTTCTCTTTTACTTTCTAACCAACCTTATTTTTACTTAATAACAAACCCTATTTTTGCTTAAGTGAATTAATAAATCTTCGAAAGAAAAAATATTTCCAAACAAAAATGTTTACATCTCAAATAAGTATCGTAAATATCATAAATGCAGAATACACAAATCGACAATAATGCACAATATCAGATGAAAAAAAATTGTCTGTGCCCATTTATTGATATATTCATTGCTAACTGTCGTCAATGAAGGTTAACGACCAGCCAGAGAAAAATGCATACTATTTACTGTCAGCTAGTCTTCACAATTTTGGGCTCACAACCGGGAATGAGGGAAGGACAAGTTAACTTTAAATCTACCATGGATTTGAGCGCCAGTGTCTTCTTTCTTATGTCCGGTTGGACGATCCGATGTATGTATTAGCTTTTAGTTTCTGGCCAGCCTCGGATTCAAGCATCGGAGCAGTCACGGCACCGGTTATCGTGATCAACTCCGCCAACACATTCTGCCCCGAGCCCGCGGCAATGGCCTCCCCCACCACACTGTTATAGTCTTCCACTATGAAACGCGAGGAAGGCTGATAGGTGGTGAACAACCAGAAATGAAACGCTCCAATATGATAGGTGGGTCAGCGATCTGAACCATGCCCGATAGCTGAAGAAATTCAAACGTGGTAATTCCAAAACTCAGGAAATCTAAACGTGGTAATCCCAAAGGTTTACCATTTAAACGTGGCAATCTTATAATGATACAGTAATTTCTTAATATGATTAGGTAAATGTTAAAAAGTAAACAGGTTAATGGATGCATTCAAAACTACAAGGAAGTTATGAAGAGTAAATCACATTCTAGGAGGACAACTAAGAATATGCCAGTATCTTCAATTGTTAACCATCAGATTAGAATTTTAGATTAAAATGTGATTAATTATGCTCATTGTCAATAGGTGTACACCTTTCAGCGTAAACAAGAAGTGCGCCAAAAGTATTTGAACCACGTTTGAGGAAATTCAGGCTTCGCTTCAACATAATTTCATTTCTTGATCTGCCACTGATTCGAACAATATTATTTTCTACGGAATAAATGGATTCCAGGAACTGATCTAGTGCATGGTTGGTATAACAGATCACCAAAATAGGACCACACTGGATATTAGAAAGGAGGATCCTGACGATGGTTAAGCTGACGTAGGTCTTCCTAGTTCTGGGAGGGCCCTAAATAATGGCTAGCCTCTTTGTCAGGCTTTGCTTTACAACTTCCATCTGACTTCCATTTAAGGTGGAATTCCACTCATGCCATTTCTGCAAGATGTGAACTGTGCTTTTGCCCAAACAATTTTGGATCACCGGAAATGCACATTCTAAATTATATGCATCCTTCAGTGGCCTCTTTTTCAGATAACCCGACTCTGTAGGTTTGGGTTCTAATGATAGAAAGTGATCCCAAAAAGGAAGCTCACCGGAAATGCACATTCTAAATTATATGCATCCTTCAGTGGCCTCTTTTTCAGATAACCCGACTCTATAGGTTGGGGTTCTAATGATAGAAAGTGCTCCCAAAAAGGAAGCTCTTTCATTTCTGGCCATTGAAGACATTTCAAAACATGGACATAGGCTTCATAGTATGTAGTTGACTGGATCATTTCATAGGTTTTGTTCTTTTCTAAACTCTCAAACTTTCCTTCATCGTTGGGAATCAACTTCAAAGCAACGCTTCCCTTCTCAAAGCTTTTGTTGTCTTTGTCCTTGAAAATTCCCCATACTCACTCAGCGACGACGTTGGATCTCCTCATTGGAAACGGAAAGAAGGTATTCCATGTGTAGTGTAAGAGAAATCATCTCCTGATGGTAAGCATGTGCTTCTTCCACTGATTCCTCCTCCAACTCTCTAAGCTGAGTGCACATATTATCCTCTACTTCTCAAGCATGGTGAAGGCGGATCCTGGTCTCTCTCTGGATCCATAGTGTGCTATCGGAGCCTATGCATAAAATCTATGGAGGAAGTCACAGATCAGTTGCACGACACAGATAGAAATGAATAAGGATTGGGGAAAATCGGGATGAAGAAGCAACCTAGAATCTTGGGCATGAGTCGGTGAAGATTAAAACATATGGAAAGAGATGATTCGATATTGTGATTGAATAAACTGTTACAGATGGCAAGTTCTTATATTCTTTGGTCCGTTGCTAAATAATAAATGGCAATTTTACATTGGTTTTGGAAAAACAACAAAGGTTGGGAGAGGAACATCCCCCTAGAGAACACCTTCGGTGTAATAATTGAATCTCAATTGATTTGTTAACTAGTGTTTACAATAGTAATTTTTATAATTGAATCTCAAGTCAATTGCCTTGGTAACTGGTGTTTACAATACTATTGAATTTTGAATATTAGTAATGTCTATAATTGAATCTCGATATTTAGTATTAAATTTTGAGTATTAAAGATGACAAGTGCTAACTAGTATTTACAATATTTTTATAATTAATCTCTATAACTAAATGTCAAGACTTGGTAACTAGTATTTACAATAATATTTAATTTTGAATATTAAAAATAGTTATTTTAGTAAATATTTAATTTTAAATATTAAAAATAATTATTTTATTGATATATTTTATTTTAAATCTTATATTAAATTTTGAATATAAGTAAATTGACTTGGTACACTACTATTAAATTATTTTGAGTATTAAAGATGACAAGTGCTAACTAGTATTTACAATAATATTAAATTTTGAATATTAAAGATAGTTTGGTTGTTGATATATTCTATTTTAAATCTTAATTACTAAGCATATTTATGTGAACAAGTTTCTTATAATAAATCTCACAAGTAATTTTTTTTTTAACAAATCAATAGATTGAAATAATAAATTAATAAAAGATTCAATAAATAAAACATTAAATCTTTGGTTATATAGATTTGACAAGTTCATGTGAAATGTTAAAAGCTTAAACATTTTTTTCTAGTACTTTTCTTAAAGTGTTTCTCAATATTTTACATCACAAGAACTTAAATAATTATTTTTTGTTATTTAAATTATATTTTTAAATGTATAAATAAATTCTTATCGTGAAAAATTATGACATATTCTAATTATAAAGACTCAACCACTCAAATTTACACTTCTAATAATTTTTATTTGAACAAAATGAATAGAAAAATATGTTCCCAAAATATTAAAAAATTAAATGTTTATTCTATACTACCATTTCACATGAAATGGTAGGTTAATATGCACTTGTCCATCTATATCATAAAGACTCTTCAACGTGTAATAGTCTTCAAGATGGGGTTTTGAAATAATCAAAAGGGAAAATGGTTAGTTAATTACAAAAATGATTTAGAAAGGTGGTTTGCAATTTTTAAGTATGTAGAATTTTTTCAAGGAATTCATTATCTTTCCCCTTTCATGGTAAATATATACAATTATTTAAATATGAAATTTAACATGGCATAGTGTAAAGTAAAACATGGTAATTGAAATATCCATGCAAAAATTAGCATTAAATATAATTAATTACAAATTAATAAAAAGTAAAAACTAATACATTAAATATATATTTTTCAAAATTAAACATCTAATCTAAAAGAATTTTTTATTGTTAAGTTGAATAAGTCCCGCTAGGTGATTTCACCAATTAGAAACCTCTTAAAAATTGACATCTACATTGTTCAAAAGGAGTTTATACTATGAGATTTGTTGTATTCCCTTCAAGGAATAAATATTAGTGAAAACATGGCATCTATGTTGTAGAAAGTTTTTACTATGATGTTTTGGAACCATCTAAATTCAAAGGTATCAATATTATGAAGTTAGGTACAAGTAACTATAAATTTGGCAAAATAAACACTCTTAGACATGAAATTTATATTGAAGGAAGTTTACACTAGGAAGGTGGGTACCATAAAATGTGGAATATAAGATTAAAGCGGTTTAGGTTTATATTAGGTGATTAATCACACATCTTTAAAGAATTGGTAAAATAGATATGTGGTTGTTTCATAAACTATCAAGGATCTTGGTCATGTGCAAGCTAATGATGGTCTCCAAGGATCTTGGGCATATATGCAAGTTAATGATGGTCTTTCATGACTTGCTAGTGGCAATGCAAACATGGGAAAATAACAGTTTGTTAAACATGGGAAAATAACAGTTTGTTAACTTGGAGAGATTATTCAAGGTACAATTACACTGAATTTGAATATGGTGTAACAATATGAAATGTAGAAAATTGAATTAGATTTGTGAATATATAATTGTATTTATAGAAATTGTGAATAACTACTGAAGTTTTAGTTTTTCTAACAATGGTATGTTATTTTTCAAGAAAAATATAAAGTATATGTCTCTCTTAGTGTGTTGACTACCTTAATGATGGATTTTCATTTAAAAATTTGTATAATTGTAGATAACCCATTGTTCTAGTGTGGTGTAATTTTTCAAAATTTATAACATTAATTTTACATTTTTTTTTTTTAATTATGAAAGTAAAAATATCATTGAAATTACAAGGCCTTTGGTTAGGGCTGGCTACGAGGGTCTTAATATGATTAAACATTTTTTTTTAGATTGTAGATATTGATCTCTTCTAGTGCGACATATAACTTATTTTTAAAATGGTTAAGATGATAAAAATTTATAGCAAAATAAAAAAGGTATGTATTTTAGGATTCTTATATATGTCAAGACAAAAATGGATTATAAATAGTAAACCATACTTATTTTTTTAACTATATATTTGGAATTTGCATAGCCAACTCTATATGTTTCTATAGTTTCATTCAAAATGGATTTATAAAGAGGTATTCATAAAATGGAGGTTTTTGTGCATGTGTAGACCAACCCTCTAGGTTTTTCATTCCAAACCTAAATTTCAGGTGACCAACTAAGCATACACGTACACATGCTCTTATGTCTTTTTTCCCTAATTGTTTCCTTACCTCTCTTTCTCTCCCCTCTAGCCATCTATCCTTCACCTTATCTCCTCTCTTGATTCATTCATCCCCTCTACCCCTCATTATATAGATCTAGTGCATCTGAGCCTATGGTTGGGTGGAAAGGTGTTCACCCTTAATTAGTTGTTTATGAACAACATAATATGAAAAGATAAGTGTACATTGCCCATTATTTGCTTGATTATTGTTTATGTGTAGTAATTTTATTGACTGTGTAGGATTTGAAATTGTTTGGATTTTGAATAAAAGTCAAGATTGATATCAAAGGAATGTGTGTATGATGCTCTCTGCATGTTTTTTCTTCTTACTAGATTATTATATCCTATGGTGTATGATGAGTGAAGAGAGTTGCTAGGTTTTGTAATTCACCCTCTAATTCAGTGTTATAAACCTCTGGTTGTTTTACCTACGAGAACATGCTATAAACAAAACCTGGTCAGAGATCCTAAGACTTCGAGAAATAAGTAATGGAATGCATGGAGTTATGCTCCTTGTATGTATTAAATTTACTTATTGGTCTTTGTTCCCTATGAAACATGGAATGATGGGAATGCCATATCTTTGTGTATGCAGGCTAAGTTTTATGCCTCAAGGAGGTAATACTTTTCCCTAAGAGTTTAATGTTGTGGGCACCCTGGTGTATCTCGAAGGGTTGAAATCCATTAACCTTCATGGTTACCATGTGTTTCTCAACCTTATGTGTTCGATCCCTTTTAGTGGAACTAGGAGAAGAACCCCAAAACCCGAGAGTCAAGATGTCTAGAACTTATGCACATGAGTGAGGTTCTCGATAACCAGGATAACTAGAGAATCGAAACCCATGCCTTTAATTAACCTGGCCATGTTTAAAATATTAGATCTCGAACCCCATTTGAATCATAGTTCCATTGCAAGGTTCCAACCCCATTGAAAGCGCATGGTAGAGAGTAGAGAGTTTAGAGAGTTTAGAATGAGTGATTTCATAGTGATGTAGAGTGTCAGGGTGGAGGATAAAATGCCATGGTGTATGAAAAGTGTCATCATTTGAATGGCATGAGTTGAGTGTAGGCCCTTTGTTGGGAATAAGCCTTTCGTTTGGTGCCCTTGATCTTATCCATCAAATCATTGAGCGAGTGATCTTGGCCATCTGATTGTTGTTGATATACAAGATCCGAGGTAAACTCAATAGGGTGTTTTCATCCTAGATATTTGGATCAATCACTATCTAAAGGAACGTTGTGGTGGTTTAAAATAGAAGATTGGTTCCATGATTTCTAGTTGTGAAGGGTTTCTCTTTACGGTTCCATAGTGAGAGGATAACTGTAGTGTCCCCAAGGCCGAGCCCTATTGTAAATCATACTTGTGAAATGAATGGTAAATATGTGTTATAGGATGGTGAGCCAAGTATATATAATCTAGTGGGCTTATGTGATTGTTAGGCTAGAGAGCCTAAGAGTTGTAGGCCAAGGGCCTGATTTAGTACTTATATGTATGCAGCACATTAATAAAATATAAACACCACCGTGTGCCGACTGACATGATGAATGAGTGATGGGGGACTGAGAATCCATAGAGAGGGCAAGGGATTAGGGGCTGGAAGGTGGGAAAAGGGGCTAAGTGTTAAGCCTAGGGG
This sequence comes from Picea mariana, assembly GCA_032191745.1. Taxonomy (NCBI): domain Eukaryota; kingdom Viridiplantae; phylum Streptophyta; class Pinopsida; order Pinales; family Pinaceae; genus Picea; species Picea mariana. The sequence continues at coordinate 338,136 of JASDQU010010067.1, read as the reverse complement.
GCTTGAGCCTAGGGAATAATATTTTAATATTATTCCAAAAGACATGTGAATAATATGTTTTTTACCCTAAGTTCTTTTGGAATGACATGTGACTTCCAAATGGAAGGAACGCATGCTGAAGGAATGCATGCAGTTCCAAGGGTGACAAGTGTCAACCCTGGTGCATGCGAATAAAATGGCCAAGATGAGTCGTGAGAGGGGTTCCTCCTCCATTCGATCCGATCTTCTGAACAATACGACCAGTCCGACCTCTGCAAGAATACCCCGTAGGCCCTCTGAACCAGCGAACCTGTGTGTGGAATCTCTGTTCCAAAGCATCCTTTGTCTGAACATCGAGCCTGTGCATGGAGTCTTGTCCAAAGTCATATCCGTGATACCATCCGCCATTGTTAAACCTATTGGAAACCCTGTGTATGTCTTCCCTGTTGGTTGTTGTGGCCACGCAGTGCTGGACTGCGTGGGGGTTGTTGGCCAGTTGTACAACACTCTCTCCAGGTGAGAGAGGTGATTGAGGTTGGAAGAATAGGTTGTTGGCCTGTAAGTGATTCTCTCCAGGTGAGAGAGTGCGCAAAGGAAGGAGAGAACTCTTGGAAGGAACCCTGTAGCTGCCATAGAGCTCGGAGACTTCTGATCCAGTCTGTTGCTGTAACCCAGGGCAAGGGAGGTTACCAACCGAAGGACTGTCTAGGTGACATAGAAGGTGTATACTCCTGGGGTGGAACAGGCATGTGGGGAAGGAGAGTCTGTGGGCAGTAAGCATGAATGGTTCCTAGGAGAGAATTCCTTCTTTGTGACTGTGTGTTTTCCCTGTAACCTCAGCCTAGCCTAGGATTCCTTGCCTTGGGGTGGAGATTAGTCCCAGCTCGGGGGTGACCTACTGCTGAGCTTGATGAGCAGCGCAATCTAAGGCTGGGAGGTTCGTGGAAGGCCTACACCTGGTTGGTGGAATTACCATAGTTTCAAGATAAGTATCATCTTATGTTAAATGTTATGTTTTGCATGCCTGTGATACTTATATTTTATCATGTATTTCATTGTGCAGACGAATTATTGTTAATGCTAGGGAATATTTGTGTTAGCAGTAATTCTTATATTTACTCTAAGTTTAAATGTATTTAATTTCTTAAATGCATGTGGATTATATAATTCATGTATGAGTTATGCGAAAGTGGTGTTACAGTTTGGTATCAGAGTGATACAACTCAATGTGAAAGAGTGTTACAATTTGGTATCAGAGCCAAGGTTTCGACACTGAGCCTAGATGGGCCAGTTGAGTGGTCTTTGGACCGAGGGTGTGAGGAGAAATTGTGTCTGGAGGACCGATTTCGGACCCTGGAATGCTCCAGATGTGTCAAGGAGTTACTTGACGTGCTTACAATCTCAGGAGGTATAGCGGTGTTGTGAAACCGCAACCAGTGTGGTATATGGCCACAGGGAGAGAGGACCCCACACCAGAAGTGTTGGAGCCTCAGGATCTATTTGGAAGGGAAGGAAAACCCTTGTGACCATCAGATCTGGAGAATGTACACAGGGTTTAAAGACCCTTTGGAGTTGCACAGGAATGTGGAAATCGCGATACGTGAAATCCTGAAATTCATTAGGACCATCCATCGGGGAGACCACGTGGCTACCGGACGGCGTTTTAGCACCCGGGAAACCAAAAAGGAAGACCCTTGTGTTTGCAAGTCGCGAGTTAGCGAAACACAGATTCCTGAAACGATCTACACCATAGATCGTAGGAGAGGTTTGACCGCCGGATCAAAGTGGAAGAGTAAACCGTAATTTGGGATTTCAGAAAATGAAAGTTTGAGATGTGGGATGCATGAACTCCCAATGCTCGAAACCCCGAAATGTCGAAAACGATCTACACCGTAGATCTGAGGAAGGAGTATAACCGTTGGTTTTTGCTTGGAATGGATGTGGTCGCATGAATGTGTACCACATGCCAGTGAATCAAGAAGACAGGCAAGAGTGGTAGGACTCGATAATGTCACTGATGTTGATGTGGACCCTCTGGAACGTGCCACGTGCCACTGTGGTTGAGGGTGACAGCTGTGCTGTGGGCCCAAAGAATAAAGTAAATCAAAATTCGAAATTCGAGGTTTGGAAAGGGAAGCAAGTCTGTAAGTCTCAAGAATCGAAACCCCGAAACCCGAAGCCCCGAAGTCCTGAAGCCATCGGAGACTGAAGAACCATAACAGGTTTTAAGGGTGATAGCTGTGTTGTGGGCCCAGAGATTTCGGGGATTGTAGCGACAAGAATTTAGGAGTCACTGCATAGTGAACTCCCAGGTACCAAAAACCCAAAGTCCCAAAGTCCCAAAATTTGCAAAGCTGAACAGAGCTCAGAAAACTTTGTGAAGTCAAAAAAAATTTCTTGTTCACGTTGGCTTATGAATGTTGTAAGTTTTCTTGAAGGTTTAAGGGCCTGACAAACTTCATATTGATTTCACATTGTGTGTGCAGAGTTCAACGAGTGTCAGGAAAACCAAGAATAGATGTCGAGTAAGGAAATGGAAGAGGTGTGGAGTGCCTCCATTTCAGAGGTCGAAAGAGAAGGAAAGGATGTCAACCTGGGAGTCGAAGGAACAAACTCTAATAGGCACGAAAAAGAGATAGATAAAGAAGGAATTATGATGAAACTCATTGAAAAATTGCAGAAAGAAGCCCAGGTACATCGGGATGATAGCTGAAAGCTCATGAAAATCAGGGATCGGCAGGGTGAATTCAACTTAAAAATGTTGAAGAGCCTGGAAAAAATAGAAAATAAATTGGAGAAAGAGAGTGACATAAGTAGATCAATAAGTATCAGAACCTATGAGAGGAGAAGAAGATCCAGGAGTGGTATCATACATTATCGTCTCTCCCCAAAGCATTTTGGCAGGGAAACAAACAGTAGTTCAAGCCCGTTCCCTACCAGAAAACACCGAAAATCTGGAAAGGATGAATTGAAAGGGGAGATGAACAAGATCAAGCATCCAACGTTTGATGGAGAACATAAGAAAGAGGAAGATGTCGAGACATGGTTGCTTGGCATGAAGAAATATTTCCAACTGCAGAACTACTTCGCTCATGCAGAAGGAAGAATTGTGATGTACCAGCTAAAAGGAAAAGCATCCATATGGTGGGATCAGTTTGTGCAAGTGCAGCACATCAGAGAGAAAGATATCATTTGGAAGGAGTTTAAGAGGTATTTCGATCAGAAATACCTGAGCAAAAGATATTATGACAGAAAGATGAAGGAGTTCTTAGAAACTCAAGCTAGGCAACATGACCATTGATGAGTACGAACGAAGTTTCTTGGAACTGTTGAAGTATGTTCCATTCATCAAAGATGAGACTATCAAGATTCATAGGTATCTGAGTGGAATGCCACCTTCCATCGGTGATAAGATTCAGTATGATGATCCTAAGACTATGGAAGAAACAATAAGAAGGGCGAAATGCTTATATGAACACCAAAGAGAAAGGCCTATCCTTCAGAAGGCTTGGGATGACCAGAAGAGGTTTAAGAAGGAATAGAGGAAGAAGGGAAACAAGCCTCCCCTTTTTAGGAACAGTCCTTAGGGACAATCATCTTTTAGACAGCCCAGGAAAGTTGAAGGGAGTGAGCAAATTCCAAGACCGCCACCTATGGAGTGTTGGGGATGTAAAGGGAACCATACATACATAGATTGCCCCCACAAAAAAGATAAAGCGAGAAATGTCCATACTGTTCAGCAAGCTGAAATAGTGGAGGATATGGGTAGCAGAATGCCAAGGATCTACGCAGCCCTGGACAACAAGCAAGTAGAATTTCAATCGCACATGATTGAAGTGGAAGGTATGATTAACAATCGACCACTAATTATTTTAATTGATTCAGGGGCTAGCCATAGTTATGTAGATCCTAGGGTGGTGGAAAGTTTGCATTTATCAAGAAGCAAACATGAGAAGTCTTGGTTAGTGCAGTTGGCCACAAGGACCAAGAGGAAGGCCACTGAATTGGTTAAGTCGTGTTCAATGGACATGAAAGGATTGAGCACTAAGGCTGAATTGAATATTCTACCTTTAGGCTCTTACGACTGCTTAATTGGGATGGGTTGGTTGTATCAACACCATGCCCTTCTGGACTACCGTAATAATAGGTTTACATGCCTGGACGAAGAGGGAAATCAGAAAATAGTCTAAGGAATTCCCAGAGCCGTGGTTGTTAGAGAAATCTCAGCCATGCAGCTGAAGAAGTGTTACAAGAAAGGTTGTCAATTATTTGTAGCCCGTGTGGGAGAAGCATCCAGAGATGCAGTCTTGAAGATGGAAGACCACGAGGTACTCAAAGAGTTCAATGACATATTTTAGGAGGTACCTGGACTACCTCTAAAGAAGGACATCGATTTTTCTATAAATTTGATGCCTAGAGCAGCTCCAGTTTCGAAGGCTCCTTATAGAATGAGTACGCCACAGTTGAAAGAGTTGCAATTGCAGCTCGAAGAGCTACTAAAGAAGAGCTACATTCAGCCTAGCATGTCACCTTGGGGTGCCCCGGTCCTATTCGTGAAGAAGAAAGATGGGACGTTGAGACTGTGCATTGATTTCCGACAGTTGAATAAGGTAACTGTTAAAAACAAGTATCCTCTACCAAGGATTGATGATCTTTTCGATGAGTTGAAGGGTGCGAGAATATTTTCGAAGATAGATCTCAGATCGGGATATCACCAGGTAAGAATAAAGGATGAGGACATCAGCAAGACCACCTTTACAACAAGGTATGGTCATTATGAATTCACAGTGGTGCCATTTGGACTGACAAACGCACCTGCTATTTTCATGTGCTTAATGAATGGTGTATTCAGGGACTATTTAGACAAGTTTGTCATAGTCTTCTTGGATGACATCTTGGTGTATTCCAAGTCAGAGGAAGAGCATGAAAAACACTTGAGGATGGTTCTGCAAGTGTTGAGAGAACACCAGTTGTATGCCAAGCTGAGCAAATGCTCATTTTATCAAAGGCAAATCTATTATTTGGGACATATTATTTCAGAAGAGGGGATCGCTGTGGATCCTGAAAAGGTTGAGGCCATCCAAGAATGGCCAGTGCCAAGGAATGTGGTGGAGGTTAGATCTTTTATGGGTTTGGTAGGCTATTACAGAAGGTTTATAGCAGGGTTCTCCAAGTTAGCTCACCCTATAACTTCCTTGCAAAGGAAGGAGAAGAAGTTTCAGTGGACTGAAGAGTGTGAGAGCAGTTTCCAACGATTGAAGCAGTTGTTAAACAATGCTCCAATCTTGAATATTGCAGATCCAAATATGAATTTCGTGGTGTGCACAGATGCATGTACGGAGGGGTTGGGAGGAGTTCTCAGCTAAGACGGATTTGTAATATGTTATGAGTCCCAAAAGCTGAA
>JASDQU010010067.1:286223-301231 GCA_032191745.1 Picea mariana | reverse complement strand
AGGAAGCCTCTTGTCTTCCATGTTGTTTAACTTGTTCTTATACATTAGGTATCTAGTCATAGTCATGCTCCCAATGGGGGAGAGGCTTGTTTCTTAGAGGAGGATGGGATATGGCGTATTTCCTTTAATTTTGAGATTGTAGGTTATAAAATTATTTTGTATTTTCTCTATCATTCTCCAGGATTCACAAGAGATAGTATAGCCCCAGACTTCACATCCATAAAAAATAATAGGTGTAATAAGAGTCTCAAAGAGGAGTTTTTTCTTATCCCAACTTCAAAGATCAGTTGATTTACAATTGTTTTCAAGCCCATAGTAAGCTTTCCATCCCCCAATAATCATTTTCTCAATGTTATAATTCAAGTTGAGCTTGTGGTGAATATCAATTCCAATATATTTGTATGAAGTCACTTCCTCCAAGTCGTTGTTGTCATATACGAAGGTATCATAAGTGATCTTATTGGATTTAATAATCATGACCTTAATATTATCAATATTAACAATCATACCCATATTGGAGAAAAAATTCTTGAGGATTCTTAGTTGGTTTTCAAGATCATGGGGACTCCTTGCCATAAGAACGATATCATCAGCATAAAGAAGAAGATTGATGACTATACTAGTGAGAGTGGGGCCGACACAACCTGCTTTTTCCAAGGAATCTTCTAACTTGTCATTGTATATGGAAAAAAGGGTAGGGGACAAGGGACAACTTTGTTTGACTGCAATATTGCAGTTAATCTCTTTTAACTAGCATTCAATGTTTTTAAACTTAGCAATAACGTTCTCATACATCATTATTGCAACAACCCTCAACTCGAGAGGCTCTTTTATCTCTTCCAACATATTCCAAAGGTTTTTCCTATGAAGCATGTCAAAAGCTTTTCTAAAGTCAACAAAACAACAAAAAAGACTAGTTTTAGTATTGCGGAACTCCTCTACAATGATCTTAAATGTAACAATATGGTCCACAGTTGAATGATATCTCATAAACCCGGCGTGGCCTTTAGCTCTTTTACCGTGACCTAACCAAAGGTTAGTCTTCTTTTCCAAAATAATTCCATAAAGCTTGGTTAAAATCAGGCTAATCATAATGGTCCTATAATTAGAGGGAATGTTTCTATCCTCAATTTTAAAAATAGGGACAATGAGGCTTTGCCTTTAGGGTTTAGGGAAGCCTTGCTTGACTACTAAATTAAAATACAATTCAAATAACAAATTTTAAATTTATTTGAAAATAAAGATTTAATAATATTTAAAAATAATTAATTTAAATCTAATGTCAATTATTCTTATTAGTCCCTGCCGTAGGCATAGAGGGACTATAGCGATCGATAATTCGTTGACCTAGTATTAGTTTGTTCGTTGACCGCAAATATTTTCATAATATCTAATGTTGGAACTAGGGAACAAAAAGCATTGATTTTTATATAATAAAAAGTACCATATATGTCAGGATCTGATTGGATAACAGATTGGAGGTCTTATTGTCGGCTTCGCTATTTCCAATGTTTTATATGTTAATATATCCAAACTTTTTGATCGTATACGGTCTTTTTGAATCATATATTTTTTATGCATTTCTTGAAGGTGAATTAATGCTAGCATTAGTTCGAATGTTTGTCTTAGCATTTTGTGCTAGCTAAATTTATCTCAATGTTTGATATGTGAGTGTATCCAAGGTTTGACTATTTATTATTATTATTAAGTACTTAACGTACATAAAGTTTGCCATACACATTCTTTCTTAAATGTTTACACAACATGAGATCCTTAGACGGTTTTGACAGCCTTAAATATTTACCTAACATGCCTTAGAGCCTTAAATGTTTACTTAACATGTATATCACCAAACAAGCTGGACATGAAAAATAAAAATAAATTTGAATAATTAATTGGATAAAATTTAACAAAACATTATCACATATTAACAAGTGCTCAATGGCAGCGTAGTCCTACCAGGTTGGAATGAGAGTAAATGTGTGGGTTGCAAGTTGCAGTACATGTGGTATCTATGCAGAATTTAGTATTCCCGAATTAGTTTTATTTAAAATTTATCAAAAATTATTAACGTAAGTTCCTAATATCTAAGTTTAATAGTACATGAAATATTTAATACATAACCCATGTAACCCAACAATTACGGAGTCACGGGTTGGCCGAGTCACGGGTTCACATTTTTCATTTTTTCGTGTCCAGCCTGTTCCGTGATATACATTTTGCACCCAACGCACCCAATAATTCAGTCACATAGATGAGACTGAGTAATTTATAGAATATTATAACATTGTACCAAAATTTATAGTAATTTATATAATGCTATAACACTTTTTACTTAATGAATAGTATAAACAATTATTTAAATTTTATTCAATATTATTTTTAATGTTTTCAAATGTAATTTTGGAATTTTGATTTTGTTTATGATAATAAAGAGGAAATTTATTTTTATTTTTCATTTTTCATGTCCAGCTTGTTTCGTGATATACATTTTGCACCCAACACTTCCATCATATACATTTTGCACGCAACAATAACGGAGTCACGGGTTCACATTTTTTTTTTTTATGCCTAGCTTGTTCCGTGATATACATTTTGCACCCAACACTTCTGTCATATACATTTTGCACCCAACAATTCCGTCATATACATGAGACTGAGTAATTTATAGAATATTATAACATTGTACCAAGATTTATAGTAATTTATGTAATGCTATAACACTTTTTACTTAATGAATAGTATAAACAAATATTTAAATTTTATTCAATATTATTTTTAACGTTTTTAAATGTAAATTTGGATTTTGGAATTTTGATTTTGTTTATGATAATAAAGGTGAAATTTATTTTTATTTTTCATGTCCAGCTTGTTCCGTGATATACATTTTGCACCCAACACTTCCATCATATACATTTTGCACCCACCAATTACTGTTGCGGGTTGGAGGAGTAGCGAGTTCACATTTTTCATTTTTTATGTTAGTGTGTTCCGTGATATACATTTTGCACTCAACACTTCCGTCATATACATTTTGTACCCAACAATTCCTTCATATACATGAGACTGAGTAATTTATAAAATATTATAACATTGTACCAAGATTTATAGTAATTTATATAATGCCATAACACTTTTTACTTAATGAATAGTATAAACAATTATTTAAATTTTACTCAATATTGTTTTTAACATTTTTAAATGTAAATTTGGAATTTTGTTTATGATAATAAAGGTGAAATTTATGTTTATTTTTCATTTTTCATGTCCAACTTGTTCGGTGATATACATTTTGCACCCAACACTTCCGCCATATACATTTTGCACCCAACAATTACGGAGTCGCGGGTTCACATTTTTCATTTTTCATGTCCAGCTTGTTTCGTGATATACATTTTGCACCTAACACTTCCGTCATATACATTTTGCACCCAACACTTAAGTTATATACATGAGACTGAGTAATTTATAGAATATTATAACAACTTAATTTATAGAATATTATAACATTGTATCAAGATTTATAGTAATTTATATAATGTTATAACACTTTTTACTTAATGAAGAGTATAAACAAATATTTAAATTTTATTCAATATTATTTTTAACTTTTTAAAATGTAAATTTGAAAATTTGGAATTTTTATTTTGTTTATAATAATAAAGGTGAAATTTATTTTTAATTTTCATTTTTCATGTCTAGTGGCGGATTCACATTTTTCATGGCTGGTTCACATTTTTCATTTTTCATGTCCATTTTGTTTGTGATATACATTTTGCACTCAACACTTCCGTCATATACATTTTGCACCTAACAATTTCGTCATATACATGAGACTGAGTAATTTATAAAATATTATAACATTGTACCAATATTTATAGTAATTTATATAATGTTATAACATTTTTTACTTAATGAATAGTATAAACAATTATTTAAATTTTATTCAATATTATTTTTAACGTTTTTAAATGTAAATTTGGAATTTTGATTTTGTTTATGATAATAAAGGTGAAATTTATTTTTATTTTTTATTTTTCATATCCAGTTTGTTTGGTGATATACGTTTTGCACCCAACACTTCCGCCATATACATTTTGCACCCAACAATTACGGAGTCGCGGTTCACATGTTTCATTTTTCATGTCCAGCTTGTTCCGTGATATACATTTTGCACCCAACACTTCCGTCATATACATTTTGCACCAAACAATTCTGTCAATTTACATGAGACTGAGTAATTTATAAAATATTATAACATTGTAATTTATAGAATATATAATGCTATAACACTTTTTACTTAATGAATAGTATAAACAAATATTTAAATTTTATTCAATATTATTTTTAGCATTTTTAAATGTAAATTTAGAATTTTGATTTTGTTTATAATAATAAAGTTGAAATTTATTTTTAATTTTCATTTTTTATGTCCAGCTTGTTCCGTGATATACATTTTGCACCCAACACTTTTGTCATATACATTTTGCATCCAACAGTTGACATTCGCTAGAGTCGCGGGTTGATATTTTTAATAAAGTTGAAATTTATTTTTAATTTTCATTTTTCATGTTTAGCTTGTTCTGTGATATACATTTTGCATTCTGTCATATACATTTTGCACCCAACAATTCCGTCATATACATGAGGCTGAGTAATTTATAAAATATTATAACATTGTACCAAGATTTATAGTAATTTATATAATGCTATAACACTTTTTAGTTAATGAATAGTATAAACAATTATTTAAATTTTATTCAATATTATTTTTAACGTTTTAAAATGTAAATTTGAAATTTTGATTTTGTTTATGATAATAAAGGTGAAATTTATTTTTATTTTTCATTTTTCATGTCGAGAGCTTGTTCAGTGATATACCTTTTACCCAACACTTCCACCATATACATTTTGCACCCAACAATTACAGAGTCACAGGTTCACATGTTTCATTTTTCATGTCCAGTGTGTTCCGTGATATACATTTTGCACCCAACACTTCTGTCATATACATTTTGCACCCAACAATTCCGTCATATACATGAGACTAAGTAATTTATAGAATATTATAACATTGTACCAAGATTTATAGTAATTTATATAATGTTATAACACTTTTTACTTAATGAATAGTATAAACAAATATTTAAATTTTATTCAATATTATTTTTAACGTTTTTAAATGTAAATTTAGAATTTTAGAATTTTGATTTTGTTTATGATAATAAAGGTGAAATTTATTTTTAATTTTCATTTTTCATGTCCAACATGTTCTGTGATATATATTTTGCACTCAACACTTCCGTCATATACATTTTGCACCCAACAATAACCGAGTCGCGGGTTCACATATTTCATTTTTCATGTCCAACTTGTTCCATGATATACATTTTGCACCCAACACTTCCGTCATATACATTTTGCACCCAACATGTATAGTAATTTATATAATGCTATATAATGTTATAATATATGCCAGAATTGTTGGGTGCAAAATGTATATGATGAAAGTGTTGGGTGCAAAATGTATATCATACAACAGGTTGGAGATGAAAAATGAAAAATGTGAACCCGTGACTCCGCCAACCCCCAACTCCGTAATTGTTGGGTTACATGGGTTATGTATTAAATATTTCATGTACTATCATACTTAGATACTAGGAACCTTAGTTGATGTACCAAACATTAATATTTTTTGATAAATTTCAATTAAAACTAATTCGAAAATATTAAATTCTGCATGAATACCACATGTATTGTAATTTGCAATCCACTCCCCTTCCAACCTAACAGGGACTACGCTGACATGCAACACTTGTTTTATATTTACAATTCAAATAATAAATTTTAAATTTATTTAAAAATAAACAATAAATTATTTGCAAAAACATCATACCTTTTTCTCAACTTAAATTAGTTTTTCTCAACTATAAATTCATTTAAGTTTTTAATTTTTATTTTTTTTATAATTTAGTTAAAATAATGAATTAAAATATAAATATTTAAGTTTTAAACTTAAGCATTAAAACACATCATCAATTAATTCATTTAAAAAAGAAAATGTAATGATGACACCAATAAAATATTTTAATGGCCAAATATAATTGCAAGGTAGATTTTGTCTTTATTGAGAATTAGATCATAAAAGATATAGATATAACTTTAAAATAAGGGAGATGATCAATATTATTATGGATAGGAAGAAAATGTTTAGTTTTAATTCAAGTGGTTTATGGATTATTTACAAAGATATATGACAATGAAATTTCATCTATGCAGAGAATTTTGATCATAGAAATGGATTAATGGTGAAATTTTGACTTACCATGTATAAAAATACTTGTAAACAATAGTCACAATAGTAACATCCTTACAAATTGATTTTAACATGATAATCATAGCAAATGATCATTGTTTTCAAAATAATTAATTAAAATAAAAGATTATATTTTGGTATTTGAATTTTAAGATTATGTGTATTTATGACTAAAATGTCAAGAATTGAATTTTTATAATATTTTACTAAGTTACATGATGAAGGATGATCCTAAATAAAATTATTTAATAGTGATATGGGTTTTTTAACTTAAGGTTTATGTTGTGGCCTAGTTTGTCAAAGTACTGGCACATAGCACAATTTAGTAGAAGTTGAATCTGCAGAAACAATGAGACTACATAAATATGAATATGTGGTGTCATAGAACCCTGAGTACGCAGAGGCCAAGGAGTCGTCTCATAAATCCTCTATGCCAAGTATCTCTAACCCTTTGTGCATGTCTCTAAAGGCATAGGTCCTTTTGTATGAGTGGGTTACAATTGGAAAATTTTCAAATGATCCAGGGGATCAAAAAAATGCTCAAAAATCAAAGTGCTTGAAATTGCTCGAAAAAATGGATTTATTGCATATATCTCGTCCTCACGATCCCAACTCAACTTGAACAGGCTCAAACGGAGCTCGTATGAGAGAGATATTGTGTTCTGTCTATTTTCCCAAACATGCAAAAAAAATGTTGATTGTACAGTTCGTATAGGCCACATGGCAATTGACCGTACGACCATACATGCTGACATGGATATGTGATGTGTCATGTGATTTGGAAGCTGAGTTGGCAAGTTAGGACATGGACCAATCCTAGTCTGACACATGGCATGTTTCGTGGCCAATGGAAAGGTTCTACGTGGCCTAGCCAGGGCCACCACATGGCACCCCCTTATTGTTTGGTTATTTAAAATTTTGTTGGAGTCTGCGGGGGTCGAACCCAGGACCTATGGAAAGTGGGCAGAGTCTCCGCATAAGTCAGGCCACCAACCCACCTATGCCATGTTTCTTAATCCTTATGGTGCAAACTTATATTTAAAGTTGAGTTATGTTTCATTTAGCGGGGGGAAGGGTCGGGGCTTAGACCCAGCCCATGGACACAAGCCATTACCATACGACCAGAGCCAAGGGTTACCAATGGACTAGTCGGTGGGTGCCAGAAAATAGATTGGCCCTAGGCCACATGGGAGCCACGCAACCAGGATCTCCACCGGACAAGGCACTATCCCCCCTAACGATGTGACAATTTCGCCCGATTTTTAGAAGGCGGGTGGTGCAGGGTTTTGGAACGTGAAACACACAGAGGTTGGATTTATTCACACAAATGTAACACACTCACGACGGGGCATGATTTTTTTTTTCTTTTCTTAAAGGACAGATTCTCCATTCATGGTTTCTAATTTGGAAAGTTGGGGAACTAGTTCGACCTCCTGGTCAAGGATCTCTGATTCTGAAGCCAAATGACTCTTTGAGACCCTGATGGTCTCGCTCTGTAATTAAACGCATACCCTTTCGAGTTCTAGGTGCATGTCTAATGGTACCTGTGACCTTCCCTTCGTGCTTGGGGAATCCCTGAGTTTGGGCACTAGCCCCTTTTCTGATAGGCCCCTCCTTGAGGTGACCTTGGGCAATAACCTCACGCAAACACACAATTGTGGGCATGGCCAAAGGCGGTTTGAAACCAAACAACCTTTCAGCCTACAATTCTCCTCGAGCCTCCACGTGTCCTTTCTTCAAAACCGTCGTTTGGATTGTGGCCCGCCCTCAACTTTTTAAAGTTTGCGTATCTTCGATCCCCGCAATGCTACGGGACCGTCGATCTCACGATCTTGACGGTGCCTCTAAACTGATGGCTCAAATCTATCCCTTTCAAAGTTGCGGATCAGATCTGACCTCTTTCAACTCAACGACTGTGATTTGTTTCAGAATTATGGACTTCAGAATTCTCAAGTCTCAAACTTTCCTTTCTTTCGCACGTCAATCTTCCAGAGTTGGCGATTTGCAGACACCTGTCCTTCTCAATTAGTGGCTCTGCCTCTACTTCGGGGGTTTGACCTTTCAACTAGATCAAAGGTCCTGCGGCCCTTTTCTTGATCAACGGTCGAGATTTCCTTTTGGTCTCCAGACTTCTGATATCTCAAATCTCAAACTTCACTTCCCCTCGTAGTAAGTGGATTCCTGTCGTGTGTCCACTTGAATCAGACGATTGAGGCTTGCTTCAAGTATTTACCCGAAATCTACAAATTTATGCCACATGTCCTCTTGATATGATGGCTATGAATTACTTCGGGACTTTACCCGGAATCCACCGATCTACACCACATCTCTTCTAGATCAGACGGTCCAGATTCACCTCGGACGATCCGACACTTGATATTTACTTCAGACGATCTGACGTCTGAGATCTACTTCGGATGATCGGACGGTTGAGATTTACTTCGGCTCTCCATCTCTCTAGACTTCGAGATTCTCAAATCTCAACAAAAAACTCTTGAACATATTTATACAGAGTCCATGATCTATCGCCACGTGTCCCTCTGGATCTGGTGGTCCAGATTCACTTCGGGTCTTCAGGGTTTGGGAATCTCAATTCTCAACTGAAACCCTGGTGCGATTCACCCGGAGCTCACGATCTATTAACGTGTGTCCTCTCTAAATCAACGACCCTTGTCTCCTTCGAGACTTCGAACTTCGGAGATCTCAGATCTCAGTTTTCCTCACTCTTTGTTTCTCCCTGAATGGTTTTACCCAGAGTCCGTGATCTGATGACATGTGTCCTCCCGCAGATCGACGGTTCCTAGCTGCTTCAGTTGTTTGGGCTTGGACGATTTCAAACTCTTCTCCTTCACGTTCTCCCAGAGTGCTTTCACCCGGAGTTCACGATCTGTCGCCACACGCCCTTCTAAATCTATGATCCAAATTCTCTTCGGCCTTCTGGCTCTTCGGCTTTCAGGTCTTCGAGAGTTTGTCTCACTCATCACTTGGAAACCTTCAAAGTAGTTTTCCTCGAAGTCTTCGATCTATCGACACGTATCTCCTGTCGGCCAATGGACAGGATCTACTTTGTCTCTTCGGCTTTCGGTAGTTTCCAGCTTCTACGCACTCATTTCCTTCTGAAGTGTGTTCGTCCAGAGACTCCAATCTATCTACACGTACCCTTCCTGGCGATCAACAACCATGACCTACTTTGGGTCTTTACCTGGAGTCCACAGACTTACGCCACCTGTCCTCTGGATCCAACGAATGACATTTACTTCGCTCTCCGGATTTTGGGAGTCTCAAATCTCAACTGAAACCTCTCAAAGTGATTATCTAAAGCTTACAATCTGCTGACACATGTCTCCTGGCGAGGAACGGACAGGATCTCCTTCTCCTGATAATGAATAGTCCCAAACTACTTCAGGACTTTGGTAAGTCCACTCTCCTGCGTGTGCAAAGCACTAAGGCTCGAGCACCTTGCTTCGATCAGGTGGCTATTAGTCCTCTGCGCTATGATCCAACGACCACTATCGCTCCTCCTCCTGAGCTTCTGATCTCTTTTGACTTAGAATATTTTCTAAGGGTTCTAAGGCCTCGACCCTTGCCCCTTCTATGGGTCCATCTCTTGGACTTCATCTGCATGCCTGAAAGTGTTATCTCTTGTGAGCTTGATCTCTTTGAGGATTTTGATTTCCCACACACTCCTTGCATTTCAGGGATCTCGTCAAACTCAGATCAAAGGTCGACAACGATCGATGGTTCACAGTGATTGTGGGGTCCCACCTCTGCAATCTGAGAAGTGCTCACTTGACTCTAGTCTAATCCTAGTCGTTGATCTTCCATCCCCAACGAGATCAACGATGTGGGTTGATTGCGGGTCATGAACTAGCAGGTCTGCTAAATTCACCTTCGCACTCTGCAATGATTCCCAACCATCGATTAAATCGAGCGGTTGGCTTTTGATTCGGTAACTCCAGTGAGTATTTGAGTCGATCTGATGACTGGGATGGCCTCTCCTCCCATTAAACGACTCACATCTATCTCCACTATTATATTCTTAATTCATGGGTAGTTCTGGTGACTTGACTATCGTTTAGCTCCTAGATTTGATGGTCGGGACAGTTCCCGGGCATCCTCAGATCTAAGGCTCAGTGTTAACTTTGGGACTTTGGGACTTCGGGGATTTTACCTCCCTTGCGACAAACTTGCTCAGTTTTCCGAACTCGCGAAGTGTGAATGACTCCAAGGGTTAACTCCCACGCTCTTTCCCATATCCAACGGTCACAACAGATTGTGGCTTCTTCTGAACATATTTCGTCCGTTCGTCTTCCAAACAAGGGAACCTTCCCTTTCGATACTTCAGCCTCACTACTCTTCCTGAGCTTTGTTAGCTCTTAAAGGCTTAAGAGCTTTGCGCTCTTTCTCTTGAACTTAACACTTGGAAGAATCCTTTCGCGCACCCCTTACGCTCATTCCTCAACTCTAGAACTTAAGAGGTTCTCGGTCTCTGCCTGCCTCACAGAGAGCCTGTGCATACGTGCACTATCTCTCCTGAGCTTTAACAGACTCCCTCCTCCAAGGGACTCAGAACGACTAGGAGTGTGGACATGCGTACATGAAACTGTGCCCAAGGTCGACGAACTCACAGTTCGTGGATCTAGCTTAAGCCACCACAGGGCACAAACATTTATGAATACAAAACATGTCCAATCCATACTTTCTTAAATACACAATTTAAACAAGAATAAAGAGATACAGTATAATCATTAAGAAAACATACACATCCCTAGGTCATTCACAGTATATCCCATTTCATTACATAATTACAGCTTAATTTCACAGGGTATGAGCATACTTATCTATTACAAGTTGCATCCAACTTACTGATTGTGGGTGTGTGCCTTTCCACCCAACCATAGGCTCAGATACATTCATTCTTAGCACTCTGGCCACCCCCGTTCCAAGCCATGATGTCACTAGGGAATTTACGCCATCTCTCAGAGAAACTCTCTCTGTCACAACGACCCTGCGAGGTTTATCAAATGCTTCCTTAGCATCAAGCTCACGTTTGGGTCCTTCAAGCCATGTTATCAACACTTCCTTTGGGTTCACACATCTTCCTTACAAGCTTGTGATCTCGTCCCCTGTATCCTCTCTTGTTGTCTCTATATGTATCTTACCTTCCCTCCTCTGGAAGGTTTCCGACATGTTTTGTTCCTTCTGTCATAAGGAAGCTCGGGTCTGTAGGTCTTTGTGGTACTTTGATATGACATCCTGTAGCTAGACCATGCTTCCATTCATGGGGGTGGTTGATGATTCAACCACTGGTCCTTTCTTTATTAACTGATTTCTTTCCTCTAGAGATATCATGGCTCGTACTTCAAGGCTTCACCCCCCAACAATCAATTATGGGCAGTTTAACAATAATACATTTACATTGTACACATGCCTTAGCATGGTAATCCTATTTTATGATTAATTGCAAGCTAGGGGAAACATGGATGTTACAATTCCCTCCCCCTTAAAGGAATACTGTCCTCGATGTTCTTTCTCAAAAGCACCTGTCATGCCTTTCTCATTCAGCTGTTTCAGAAATCTTGATCCTTCTTCCTCGGTCAGGTCCTTTTTCATACCTTTAATCTTGGTCATCTGCTTTCAATAATTCTTGGACAACAAGCCCGTTAATCATAGTCTTATGCGAAAACATTGCATAAAATTTCTAGGAAATTTTCATAATATTAGCACAATAATTATCTGCGCAGTTTGTGGATTTGTATCCACATGGTTGTTTTTTTATCCATGCTCATTTATTTTCCTTGACATACCCATTGGGTGCATGATCCCCATCAATAGTTTACAATAACTATCAAGGTTTCATCTTCCTTGCGGTCACTCACCCTCCAGGCCTAGGCTCAGGCATTCCCTTCTCTGCTATACAGTCCCTCGGGTGATCCATCTTGCCTTGCCAAGGTTTTCTCGCACAGGAATAACTACCCATCATGTGCATGATCCCAATAGTTTATAAGAACTATCATGGTCTCCTTTTCCTTGCGGTCACTCACCCTTCAGGCCCAGGCTCAAGAATCCCCTTCTCCGCTATACAATCCCTTGGGTGATCCATCTTGTCTTGCCAAGGTTTTCTTGCATAGAAAGAATTCCAGAGACTCTATCGAGTCTTATAGTTGAGTCATCCCTCAGACTTGCTCTGGAGAAGCATCCCTTCAGCTTGTGTTACCTCAACACAACATATTCTAGGTGATCATGGCTTACCACAGGGTTCCCATGGCTCAACAATAGCCATTTTTCATGCTTTTACATCTTGACAGCCTTCCGACTTAGCTAAAGTTAGGGACGAAGGTTACTCTCCTTCTCCTGGAACCATAATAGATAGGGATGAAGGTTAATCTCCTTCTCCCAGCACTGTAATAGATAGGGACAAAGGTTACTCTCCTTCTCCCGACACCGTAATAGATAGGGGCAAAGGTTACTCTCCTTCTCCCGGTACCATAATAGACAGGGATGAAGGTTACTCTCCTTCTCCCGGTACCATAATAGATAGGGACAAAGGTTACTCTCCTTCTCCCAGTACCGTAATAGATAGGGACGAAGGTTACTCTCCTTCTCTTGGAAATTCATTCTTTACACAGCCAAACAAATTGTTAGTCTCTATTTCATGCGATCAGATTATACTCTTTCCCACAGTT
Organism: Picea mariana; assembly: GCA_032191745.1. Taxonomy (NCBI): domain Eukaryota; kingdom Viridiplantae; phylum Streptophyta; class Pinopsida; order Pinales; family Pinaceae; genus Picea; species Picea mariana. The sequence goes on along the minus strand of JASDQU010010067.1, from coordinate 288,229 downwards.
CTCCCTCGAACTTGAGAGATCAGTTTCTCATATCTGCTCTCTTCAAAAATCTTTCCCTCTTTACCTGTATCACAGGTATACAAAAATTCATGAGACATCATAAATTTTAAATTCAAAAAACTTTTCTTGTAAATCTTTCACCCGCGGATTTCCAAATTCCACATTTTGTTCTCCTATTTGTTTCGCACAAGAACTAGATTCATAATTATGGGACTTTCCTTCCCATAGCGGTTTGGCTCAACAGACAATTAGTATTCCTTATGGCTTACAATGCTTCCATATTCAAGACTCCTTTGCTTCGTGCACTTTCAACATTCCTTGCAGTTTGGCTTAGTAGGCAGTTGGTCTTCCTTATGGGCTTACAATACTGCCATATCCAAGACCCATTTCCTCCTACAATTTCAACATTCCTTAGCCAAACAAATTGTTAGTTTTCATGCACATTACCTCTTTAGAGTCAAGCATACTAACAATCCAAGTCATTTTCATATATTCAAGGATACCCAGCAAAATGATACATCATCCCTTACCTATGCATCATTTCATCCTACCAATTTTTTCAAAATGTAATTCAGATATCAATTGATTTTAATGAATGCGTCAACATTCATGGCCACATTCATACCCAATGCACCCTTGCATTGATTTTAAGTTTCCCATACTTTTCGACAAGTACTTTGCCATGGTGTGTTGGAGTTTAGCCAAGCTTTCCACCATATGGCTTATTTATTCTCATTCATTGTTGCAACAGGACTATGCTTGTGGCTACAGGATGATAATGATCCCAATTCAGTACATATGAAACTACAAGTTTCACATGAATGCCTTTAAGCATTCCTCCTTCATTAATAACCAAGGTGCCAACACTCATGGCCACCCAAATTTGGTTTTCTCTAACACCTTTACAATGTAAGTAGAAATGTTTAAAGGTCCTCCTTCCTCAATGGGAAATCCATTGTCTATCCTTTATGCAAACATGCATTTCCTGGAAGAAATTTCATGCAACGTGCTATCTGTGAGCACTTTTGTTTCCAATCATTCCTTGATTGGTCCATGTATTCATAACATATCATTTCATGAATTCTTCTGAGGGTTACAATCGGTCTTTACTACCAGAGGTTCACACCTCCATCATTCAAGTTCTCCTTCCTGAATCATACCCTACTTGGGTATCCAAGGCATACAAATGTCTTTCAACGTTCCATACATAACATTAAGACCATAAAACATTTCAGAAGGGATTCTTACCCAATCCTTTCATACCTTGTGCCACATAGGCATGAACATTTTTTTATACTGGTTTTGGCTGTCAGCACCCCCTCTGATATTATCCCATTAGTGGTGCTCCATGGGGACTTTTAAAGTCCCTTCAACAATCTTTCAACAAGAACCTTCTCATAGTCATCCTCTGATTGAGGTTGTTCATTATTGGCATCTGTCTTTCTCAACAGTTCCAATCTATTTCTTTCTACACATGACATACATCATAAACACATTAGTCGTCATGTAAATTAAAAATGCAAGTACCATAGCAATACATATAGTTCTCAACTGTTTCTGTAGTAATACAATCCTCATCACTATGGTGTCAAAACATTTACTTTCATTAGCATACTAGCTTTCTCGTCCCAGAGAAAAAACATAATACACAACAAGAAAAGAATTGAGGGTTATCTCCTTCTTCAAATTCTTTTTACATCGCCTGGGACTTTTCAGTTAAACTGAGTTATTTCTAAGGCCTCACTGTCTTTTCTCTGCTTTTGCAATTTACTCCTTGTTGGGATCTTCCTTCTCTTTTCCTTGAGCTGCCTTGGTTAGGCCTCACTCTAACCCTTTGTGGAATACAACAACATGCTTTAATGGCAAACCTTTTTTTTTGTTCCTAATGGATCATGAACCTGCGCATCCTACACATTACCATTCAGTTATCAGAATGGTCAATATTCATTTATTAGTCTTCTAGTCATTACATGATGTTTTTCAAATGTAATCCAGGATTCTGGTAT
>JASDQU010010067.1:173325-197268 GCA_032191745.1 Picea mariana | reverse complement strand
TTAAAGTGGTTTCATGCAAGCAAAAAACATTGATATTTAGTCATATTTGGACATGTTTAAGTTGTTAAATTGGGGATCCAAGAATCTAAAATGTCTCCCTGCATTTGTCCACCATATTTAGGCAAGGATATTCTAGTATCCAATTGGAAGGTGGATGCCCTAGGTTGATGACATAAAACTTTGGAAAGGGTGCTAGACAATTCCAAAAATATAGAAGTGAGGTTGGATTCTTCCTCATTTGAAGAGTGATCTCAATGAAGAGGCATGATGAAAGAGAACAATTGGGATAGTAATATACTATTGTGGAGATATTAAAAGTAAACCCTAGGTTGAAGAGTTGGTTAGGGTAAATGCCAAAGTGACTTGGATGTCAAGAGAAAATATTTTGGAGAGATATTATGCAATGGATATGAGATTTGAAGGAGACATAATATAAGAGAGGAGTCTGGGTGGGAAGATGGCCTCCAAAACCCAAAACATATAAAGATTTGGTTGGTTACTAGACCTAGGGAACTAGATCTATGAGGTTATGTGCTAGATACATATTTCCTAAGTGTAGCCAATGGCCAAAAGAACTAGATAAAGAGAAGAGATATTGGGATTGAAGATAGACCCTAAGGAACCCAAAGTCTATTTTTTTTCGTTAGCACGAAACCAAGAGAGCCAAAAATACTTAAGAAGGTACGTGGAGAGAGAGTGGCCTCCAAAAATCCACTGATGGGATGAATGGAGTAGGCCTAGATTGACAGGTGGCTTCAGAATTGTACTCACACAATAGTGAAGGAATGAGTAAAATTTGTGTAAGAAATGTTTTTTTTACCCTTTTAACCTTTGCATCCTTTATATTCTCTTTTGTTTTCCCCTTTTACCCTTTGCATCCTTTTGTATTCTCTTTGTGCCCCTTTTACCTTTTATAAAATTTTACAAAACCCTTTTGTTTTCATGGGATTCCACGCCCTTTGAATCCTTTCTATACATGTTTTGTCACATGGTGTCGAATCTTATAAATGACACTGTAGTGTGACATGTCACATGTTTCACCCTTCACTTCTTGGGCTATGTCACATGGCGTAAAGTATTTAAAGTTACACCTCCATGTGATGTGTTGCAAGCCTTATTATACATTCTGAGAGGCATGGTATATAGTATTCGATTGGCCATTGACTAAGTATTAGTTTGTAGTTGACCATAAATGTTTTCATGTTTTCCAAAGTTTTACATTAGGTAATTGTTTTTTTTTTAATATTTTTCTTAAATATTTTAATGTATTTTCCTGTAACGTCATTGGCTGCTGAACTTGAAGTTTTATTCTTGGGTCAATGATGAACTTATTGAAATTAGGAAAAATATTAATGCCTACTCATTTTAATATTAATTTGCATTGCCTACACATTAATCCAAGCATTTACTACGCTACCTTGTGCAGTAAACCGACATTTACTACTACCTAATGTGTAATGTTAGCACTGTTTCATTGACAAATTACATTTCGTCAAAAAATAAAAAAATAACGACAAACTTTATAGCAGTGGAGATAATTAAACACAACCATTATAGCCCAAGTAGTAATGCTTATGCTGCATAAACTTTGCAAGTTCCATGACCTTCCTGCACACCGTGATTGCTATCTCGCATGTGTCCTCTAACCAATTGTCTGCAGTTTTGCATGTGCTCCACTTGTTGCTGGAGCGTAAGGGACTCTCTGATATTCACTTGAAACTTTATCTTTTATATTTGATTTGCAACTTTAGCATTTCTGCAAAACCTAAATTTACCCTTCTCACCAGATGTAGCCATGTTTGGTTCATAGCTTGGATCAGACGCCAATAACAAGCCACACTGATCACTTCCGCATCACACTAATCAACACATTCAATTCTTCTTCTTGCTCTACCACAATAACACAATTGAAATCCATACATGGCGTTGTAAGTGCCATTGAAACATATTCTTCATTTTTGTAGCCATTATATATGAGAAAAGCCTTAATTGAAGATGAGACAAAGAAGGGGTATTGGCCTGCTCTCGCAATGGAGAATCAAATATTCTAGATGTTGATCAGAAGTCCAATCTAATTTGGGTAAGAAACAACTTGATTAACTACACAAGTTAAGCCACCATATAAATTATATAATATTTCAGCTTTTCTCATTTTCCCCTCTACACAACAATAGTAATTTAAAAGATCAATATTTTTTTTTAATTTGCATCATCGTTGTAGAGTTGAAGGATGATTACAAGGATTCTAGCCTATTCTTTAGGCATCCGACAACCTAGCAATAAACGACTATGATATCTTGATACCTCCCACATATTTGGAGGAAACCACCTTCTTGACGACCTTCATCACATTGATTTATTGAGAAGGAAGAGGTTGAGAACTATGAGTTAGTACAACCATGTTTCCATTATCATTTAGCATAAAATATGGAGTTCCCCACAAATCAACTCTCTATAGGGAAAACTAGTGTGTTGCACACCATATCAGAATTCAATATGATCTCTTTTGAAAAATATTGTGTTGTCCAAAAACAATGTTATATCTTCCCGTATGAAACTGCTAGTTGGTCATACAAGAAAATTAATGGACCACAAACCATATCAAAATTTATTTCCATGTGTCTTTTGAAAAATATTGAGCTCTCCAAAAACACTGCTATATCTCCCCATATCCAACTGCTAGTTGAACACATTTACATCACTGGAAACAAGCTTTAAAGAATTTGACATGTGCCCATATTTATTTGTTTCGAGCATTGTTTTGCATCTTAAAATTTGCAAGAGCACGCCCACAAATTGGCTTTGGCATTACACTCAAATTTCCCTTTATCTTTATGCCTCGGTTTGAACGACCCACAAATTACACTTCGTGTCTTTCCTTCAAAATTACTACCTCTACTAGTAAAATCTCATTTAAAGTTTAGTTTTCTTGACCATGGAAATACCAACAACGTCCTTCTGCCCAAAGAACAACCCAATACTCTTTTCAATTGACACCTAAACTTATCATAGAAAGATTGCAATATTTTTTAACATCTTCAACTCTAATGGTCAACTTGTTTTACAATGTGAATAAGATATGATATGCTTAACACAAATATCTATGTAAAGTATTGCCAAATTTATCTCGTATGAGCCAATTGTTTCAATGTTAAAAGAGAAAATGTTTCAAGGTCTTTACTTGTCAACAAAGAGTATGGTGTTACAGAAAAAGTGTCTTCAAACACTTGTTGTCGTCATATTTTTGCGAAAAAAGATAAAAAAAACACTTAAATATCATATAGTTGTTTTAAGATTTTTTTTGGCCTAAATATCATAATGTTTGTTAAAATACATTTTGGGATTTTAAACTTAATTTAATATATCATAATGTTTGTTAATATACATTTTGGATTTTTTCAACTTACTTTAATATTATTTTTTGATTTGTTTGTTGAAATTTATGCTTTACTTTTCGCACTTAGTATTCCATCAAATAATGAAGAACTTCATCTCCTCATCTTTAGAGACATTGTTTAAGGATACCTTGGACCTATAATATGTTATGCGCTACATGTAATGCATGTAGTTTAAAAGTTCTACATTACATGTAGCTTAAACATTCTACTTTTAGGATTTTTTCTTGGTGATAGATTTTGTTCAAAATTCAGTGAGAAATAGATTTTGAGTGGTTGAATCTATATAATCCAAGTGTATATAATCTTAGTGTTGAAGTGTTCTAAGAGTTTTTCAAGACATTGAATCCATTTATGTATTTAAAAATGCTATTTAAACAACAACAAATTGTCATTTCATCCAAATTTATATGGCTTAATTCAAATAAAAAATAACAAAAGGTAGAACGTCTTATTAGATGCGATTCTTACACATTCCACTTCACAACTTCTTTTGATCTACACTAGAATAAGACTACCCTTCCAATGTAGGGAAGGATTTATTGTGAAAACTCAACAACTAATGTAGAGAAAGACAATTACACCAACAATTAATAGATGTTTTTTAGTGGTTCTAAGACACAGAGACAAAAAATTTATTTGCTGAGCAGAAAAAATATACATCAAAGTAAAGAACCAAATGTAGAGAAATTTTTTTACAACAACAAAGTAGTATTTTACTCAGCAATGGTTATCAAATTTCTTTATCTGTTGAACAAACAGATAGAGTAGACATGACATTAAAGAACCAATCCAGGGAAAAATTGTTATTTGTAATCTATTTAGTCATTCTAACCTCGATAGGTATTGTGACTGCTATTCAATCTTGTTTTGTTTGTTTTACTTTGTCATGGGCCTTTAAATATTCAAAATTTCCAACCTTTATGACATATTGCATCCATGAAATTTAACCTTTGCACCTTATCGCAAGGTTACCAACATTCAACCTTTTGAATCCTCGTGATACATTGCATGTGAACAAACAGATAGAGTAGACACGACATTAAAGAACCAAATCCAGAAAAAAATTGTTATTTGTAATCTATTTAGTCATTCTAACCTCGATAGGTATTGTGATTGCTATGCAATCTTGTTTTGTTTGTTTTACTTTGTCATGGGCCTTTAAATATTCAAAATTTCCAACCTTTATGACATATTGCATCCATGAAATTTAACCTTTGCACCTTATCGCAAGGTTACCAACATTCGACCTTTTGAATCCTCATGATACATTGCATGCGAACAAACAGATAGAGTAGACACGACATTAAAGAACCAAATCCAGGAAAAAATTGTTATTTGTAATCTATTTAGTCATTCTAACCTCGATAGGTATTGTGACTGCTATGCAATCTTGTTTTCTTTGTTTTACTTTGTCACGGGCCTTTAAATATTCAAAATTTCCAACCTTTATGACATATTACATCCGTGAAATTTAACCTTTGCACCTTATCACAAGGTTACCAACTTTCGACCTTTTGAATCCTCGTGATACATTGCACTTCATGCATATTTTAGCTTGTGAAATGCTCTTCTGAGGTGTGTTGTCGCAACCCTTTCAATGTTTGAAGTTTTACCGACATATGATATGTCACACACTTAATAACTTTTGAACTTTGACTTTTGTACGAGACGCTTCTTTGTATAACTTCGCATTTGAAGTTTCACCCACCTATGACATGTCTCACTCATCCCAAAGTTCTAAATTTGCAAAATATTCAACAAGGGAACTTTCAAGGCTGATTTAAAAAATCACAAGTATATAAAGTTGAGAATGTTGCACAAGGTCATAGAGTCCAAGAAGTTATAAGTTTGGAGGCTCTACAAAATGTCACACTACAAAATAATTTTCAGTGAACACAAAATATCATGAAACTTCAGAGAATTTGATCTTAAACTGCTTAATAAAAGAAGGTTGTCAATGGGGAAAAAAATCTAGACTTAGTAAACTTTCAAGGTCATAAGTTGTAAGGTCAAAAATATCAAACAAACTAGGATGAAAATTAAATAAAACCAAGGAAACAACGAGAAAATAAAGTAGCTTCAGGATGAAGTGAAGTTTATCATGCAAGTGGATGTAAACCAAAACCTAAAATCATTCAATCAAATCCCATAACTCCAATCAAGATCAACATTTCATGCAATATAAAAAAAGGAGGGTCCCTAATTTCTACTCAAGTTTTGCAACAAGAGGTATAACTTGGGGAAGTTTTTGCCAACTCAACAGGTGGGGCTAGTAACTCCCATAGTGGGCATCGTCCATCTTGTGATGGCCACAACTCTTTTAGTGCCCCCAAAACTTCATATGGATCTATTACTTCTTATAATGGATCTCCATTACGTCATCCATATCACCCCTTTCTAGGTCCTTCACAAGGATAATTCATTCGATCTCCCCCCTTTCCATCCTCCTTGATCACTTGGTCAACCTTTTTGTTGACCCAAAATTTGGCCCAACTAATTAAAAAATCCTACAAAGAGTGGCAAGTCTCGAAAAAAAATATTGTCTCATTACTTTGCCTCATTATTATTTATGAAAAGTAATATGAAGGTAGAAAAGGGTCCTATTAGGAGGTGTTTCAAATTTGTTTAAAATCTTATGTATGCCATATCTCTTGAGGTAGAAATGGCTTGGGCAAAGTTTTTGGATGCATTCAATGGAAGTTATTCATATGTTTATGTGATAAGGTTTTATGTAAATCATGTAAGAACACTCCATTTGTCATGATGGTTGGTTAAAAGCATGCATCTTGGTTTCGAATTGCAATACAAAAATTATGTTAGAAGGCACTAACAATGCATTGGGTTCATGTGAAAATAGACCTGAGGTGGTGATAACTTATGGCTTAGTTTTTAGAGGCACACTATGGTAATGATGGCATTTAGTTATACAATTTTGTATTTCATGTCATACAAGATGTTGTATAATTTATATTGGCATTGGTTAAAGGTTTTGTACTATGTAATATATGCACTCAGGTATAAGGTTGATAACTTGTTATGGCACGAGTCTTAATGTATAACATTGTATTGTTTGTTATGGCATCGGGGTATTAAATGAAGTTTTAATGTTATAACACCTATGATAAGGTCCACGACCATATGTTACGAGCTCATATGAGAGGTTGATAATACAATGTGATATGGTTTGAGATCATGGTATGACATATAGTTGAAGGTTGGTATATGTAACATGTATTGGATTTTCATTCAACATTAATGGCGATGTCTTGGAGTTTACATAATGCATTAAGTATTGACAGGTTTTCACGCATGACAAACTTTGGGATATCTTAGGGAATGAGAGTTGGTTGATGATTTTTTCCATTTCCATGGGCACTATAAGCTAGTAGTGGCACTGGAAGGCCACCTTACTCTTGAGCTGTAAACTTGAATTGAATTTTGGTATAGAACCTATAGCTTACAATTGATTCATAAAGAAATTTAAGAATATGAGCCAGTGCGAGGTGATAGCACAAAACAAAATGGAATTATCATTGTATGAAGTCAAGGTATGGAATTATATTATTGTTGTAGATGTATAGGATAGCTATGGTAGTTGTTTGTTCATTGTTTAAATTTCTTGACGGCTCTGTTCCAATTTAAATCATTCTATTTCTCTCCTTTTTCTCCATGCTCAAATGTGTTTGCTAATCAATAAAGTGTTGTTCATGTACATCACTTGCCTCCACTACTCATACTCAACACTCTATTTAATGAGAAACAAGCGCATATAACAACAATATATAAAGCATACATAAAATTGATTGGGTTTCAGGGCCGTATATTTTAAGACGGTCACAACTCTGTTTCAAAGAAATATTTCCAGCTGAAATTAGTACTTAGGTATACCATTAAACCCGTTATTTTCTTCCCTATCTCTGTAACCATTCCTTGCACTATCGCTTTCATGCAAGAATTTTTTTTTTGTACAAATAACGAGGAAATAAAGCATGTTATTCAAGCTCTGTTAAATAATAAAGTGCCTTTGACAAAAAGAAAAGAAGTTCTCGGAGTAAACTAAGCCCATACTTTGTAAATTATGCATGTAGTTCATCATTACTCCATCCTCTCAAGTCTCATACTTCCTAGTCCTTGCCATCATTTAATTGTATAAATGAACATTTAGCAAAGTATCATCTATTTATATTTGCATGTAGTTGATAGTATGTTAAAAGTTTGAAATATTTATGAAATGGTGAATGCTAATTTTTTATGCATACTGCTAGATGAGTTTCTTTAGTAGAGGTTCTTGTGGATCTTGAAGAGGAAATGACAAGACACTGTTGATGTGTTTTCCTGACACCCATCAACTAGGTGATTGGGGTGCATATTTGAGCATGTGCCTCTTTCAAATGGAGACCAATTTTATTTTTTTTTAATAATTTGGAAAGTGCAAAATACCCTTCACTTATTGATCATGAAGACCCAACAAGTTTTAAGAATTTAGAATTAGTTTTAGTATTGCAGTTATTCTTCATGAAAGGCCAATAAGGATGGTTTCTCTTTTGAACAAAAAGAGAAGAAAATAAAAATATACTAAAAGAAGGAATTTTTTTGTGTCCATCTTTTCACTAAATATCCTTATGTTTCAGCTTCATCCAACATTTTATGGAATCTAAAACAAAGGTCATATGCCCAAGATACACCAATTTTCTCTCACATTCTACAATACCCTCAATACTTAGTCATTTTTCTTCCTCTATACTTTCCATACTTAGTCATTTTACTTACTCTATACTTAGTCATTTTCCTTCCTCTCTACTCTCCATACTTAGTCATTTTCACTACTCTCTACACTCCATACTTAGTCACTTTACTTACTCTCCACACTCCATACTTAGTCATTTTCCTTACTCTCCATACTCCTTAGTCATTTTTCATGAATGAACATGCAATATTCCTTCCCTCATTTCCACCTTCCACTCCTAACCCCGCAACATGCATTTACACAACCCTCAATTTGCACCTTCATTCTCGCATCACCCAAATTACACCCTCATGAATTAGTTAATTTTACTGAGTTTTACACTTAGTTTTTACAGAGTTTTACACTCATTTTGTTTCTTGGCTTTTGAATGCGGATGTAAGAGTCCTTCCCTCATCTCCACCTTCCACTCCTAACCCCACAACCCAGATTCCTGCAACTTCCCAACACTTAGTCAATTTACTAAGTCTTTAACTTCCCAACACTTAGTCAATTTAATAAGCCTTTTTACTAAGTTTTACCGACCCACATTACCCTACCTCCACATTTCCCTATTTACAGGTAATCCTATTTTTTTATTTTATTATTTCATGAAATTATTCATTATATTCCTAATTTTTATCCCCCTCTCAATTCCGTTGGCATATTGGGACACGTGGAAGTGAAGTGGACCTACCCCCAGGTGACACTTGGATGGTATGGGTTGGACATAGATGACTCGACAATGACTTGGTATGATGACTGGGCGATGAAGTGGCAACCAAAAACTATATTATGCACAAGCTATGCAAGGTTCCATGGTTCTCTCTATTTCACACACAAATAATCTAGGTATGCATTTTACGTATAAACATGATATGAGAACTATTCCCCAATGCATGTGGGACAAATGGGGCAGACTTTCAAATCAAAGGCTCAAAAATCACGTGGGTAGATCAACGATTGTTTAATGCCTATATTTCAGAGGCCATAACTTTTGATATCGATTTCCAAATTGAGAAAACAAGAACTCGTTGGAAAGATAGAGGCATGACGAACACTTTTCTAGTTGATGTCACATATATCTAAGTTCACATATAAAAAGGGGAAAATAAAACCCTAAATCTAACCTTAAAGAAGCTTCAAGAATATGATGACAATATTATAAAAGAAGATGTGAAAGGCATTTCAAAGATTGTTGTTGGTGAAGACTCTGTAAGAAGCAAGTTTTGCCTTCCCAAGATTTTGTGAATTAGTTTGCTTAAATTTCTCCCTCTTCTTTCTTTCTTCTTGATCCTTTCCATCAAATTTTCTATGTATGCTTGGTAACAAGAAGATCCAGGTCTGATCAAATCTTTCTTTAAATTCTTCTAATTATTTTTCATGATATTCCAGGTCCAGAGGAGCAAAATATCAACCTGTAAAAAAGCAAATGTAGTTTAATTTAGTTTATCTAATTTTCATTGAGATCTTCTTGAGGTTGTTTTAGTCCTCTTGGTTCACACATTGTTAAACTTGTTAAATTTTGTATATTATTATTAATTTCTTCCACAAAGAGCTATTTGGGGCATTACATTAGTGTTTTCTCAAACTTTGAGTCTAAAGCATGAGATTTAAAATGTGTGTCTATTAAAATATTTTTTGAGTTTTAATGAAATGATCATGTTAAGTTCTTTGATGACCTATCCATTTTAATTTTCCTTCATCTTGCAAAGTCATAGTTGATTATGGGTTTACATAATTTTAAAAGGAAGTTATAATATATGTTGAAAGAAGACTCTAAACCTAGAAGATACAAATATTTGTAGATATATTTATTTCTTTTTCTTGAATGAGATGATTGTGCTTGACAAGTACATATGTATATAAGAGTTTGTACATCAATATATAAGATTTTATACATCTGTATATAGGAATTTCATTGGAATATTTGTTAAGGTTTTCTATTACATGCATCTAAGTTCAAACGAAGAATCTTCCATATATCAAGAAAGATGAGTGCCACCTCTATAAAGATGAGGAGAGTATTTCTTGTTCCCCACACAATTTTCTCTCAATGTTGGTCATTTTCCCTTGATCAAAAAAACGATCAACATAGACATAATGTGATTTGGAAAGAAGGGAGGAATGTTAAGAGGATAAGGTTTTATGTACATTTTGATGCAAATTCTAATGAATTCAATCAGCTAGCATATATAAGAATATTTCCTGGCTGGGATAGCTTTACCTCTCTCTTTTATACCTACTAATTCCCCCTTGTAGCCTCACCCCAACATAACAAACATCCCTTAGGTTTAGCCAGACCCAGTTAATGATGGGTCAAGAGAAAACCCAAACAAACCTACCTTTGGGATTATCAATTGTCCAAGAAGTCATAAGAAACCACCCGTTCCAATCACTAGGTCCCTATTTCTACCTTTTCCAATTCATTTGCTCGAGACCAACAACCCATTGAGATCAAGTATTCCTCACTAAATCTACCAACTAATGAAAAGGGAAAACAACCTCTAGTCAAATCCCCTAGTGCTAAGTCTTCCCAATATGTCTTTTCTTACTCAAAATAACACAACAAGAAGATAGAAGGAGACTGCAGTAGGAAGATTTCACATTTGGACATGCACCTAGAATTGTCGTAGTATTCATGTTTTTATTTTTATTATGGTCATATTGATGGTATGCACTTGATTTTGAATGGATCAGACATTAAAAAGTTTTAGCAAAAGCTATGATGCCTATGATATTTGTGAAGATCAAATGTTATATCTTAAGCTTGTTTGATATATGGAGGGACAAGTTTATGACGCTGATATATCTCGATGGTTCTTCGTACATGTTATTGTCAAGGTGTGCATACTATTTTATGCATGTTGTCTTGAAATGATGAGTGGAGTAACATAGGTACATATATATGATGTGATACATAAGTTTTATCTCATTTATGAGTCAAGTGGGACCCTTGCTTATCTTACGTAAAGTCGCAAATATAGTCCCATAGTTACTTTACCAATTAAAATTTCATTGATTCTACTTTCTCCTTGATTTCTCGTAAATATTTATTAAGTAAAATAAAACAGTTGAAACCAAATAACTACTGGAAGATAATACAAAAGGAGAAGGAGAGATGAATGCAAATGGGATTCATACAGAGAGAGGTATGCTAGATATTTGGGAGTTTTCCGCACTTGATTATTTCTCACATTCATACTTAGTTTTATGTGGGCTTAATAATTTTGTTGATAGTCGGGACTTCTTGAAAAGTGGTAGAGAAAGGCAAAGTGAGATTGGTTTGGTCTTCTCTTTTCAAGTTGTTTATTTTTCTACATTTTCTCTTTTTATAAGTTCTGAATTTGTTTCAATGCTAATCAGTGGTACATTATGCATTATTGTAAGTTGTGTGCATCACACTATTTGAAGTGGTCCAAATAATATCATATTATTTGTCTTGAGCACTTGGTTGTACTTGTATGATTTTATTTACATCTAGGGCTTCCAAATTTTTCTTTGGTTGAATTTCTTGCAACAACTTGAAGAAATTATTATGTCCAAGACTGATATATGGGTCAATCAATAAAATGATCATTCCATTTCTTTCATTGTTGAGTTTATCTTCACTGTTTAAGTGATTCTCTCTCTCTCTCTCTCTCTCTCTCTCTCTCTCTCTATATATATATATATATATATATATTTCTTCTGTTTATTTTTTCTCTGAGAAAGAAAAAAACTCTATATTCCAAAAATGAATATACATATTTACGTCCTTACAAAGGACCTCTCTTTGTTTATCTTACTTCTCATATAATACATTACTGTTCATCCTCTTGATTTTTTACATATCTCCCTTTTTAGACCTTCGAAAATAATTTCCATCCTAACTTGTCAAACTTGTAATCGCTACTTACATTGTCTACACATTCTCTTTGCTGAATCATTTCAAAATTTTTCATATTTTTGAGAAAAATTATAATATAATTGAGCCCTATAGAAAGAAAGACAACTCCTCACAGAGTTGACCATTAAAACATTATTGGAACATAAAGTCTCCTTCATAGGCTTCCTTAGAGAGCTCATATACCATTGAATTGAGCTCCTTGAAAATATGAGTGTAAGAAGACCACTCGAGAGATGGCATAAATTAGCGAATATGGACCAATAATGGTTGAAGTTTGACCACTTGTAGCTACACTTTGTCATTAAATTCCCAATCTATCGTCACCTTGGAGTTACCCAACACTTGAATTTTCCTCATATTTAACAAATTTATCGAGAAGAGCAGAACCCACATGGAAGAGAATTCAACTTTCATATATCTGCTTTTAGTTGGAGCATATCTAATATTAAAAAAATGAATATTTGTTTTGTTTATCATTTAATACTGTTAAAATTTCTCCCTTTTTTTTACATTCTTTGAGCATTTTTTAATTTAAGTATCCATTTAATACAATTATATTTAAAGTATTATGGTTTTATTCCATTCTTTATAGTGTACATATATATGTTTTATTCCACTTTATTTTGAAGAAAACTTTAACAATTTTATAAAAATGGAAAATATTAAAACATTTGAATATTTTTTTTATGTTAAGGCTTCATGAATATGAAGTCTGCATCATTTTTCTTAAAGATTTAAATTTAGAATATAATTCCTACCTTACCTCACCTAGCATTATGAAGTTCAAAGTGTTGTGATCGAAACATTACAGTTTCGGCCTCAACACTTTCCTCCCACCCTAGTCAAATTTTAGCATAATATAATCCAGCAAGGGAAAAAAATAAAAACCAACCAAGGACAATAATCAATACAAAGGGAAAATATGTAACCAACAATATAGCCCTAATAATGTTGGTGCAACCCCCACTCAAGTTATGAGCCAACCCTCATGTGAAAAAAAGAATCAGAGTCATGCCAACCAATTACAACCAACTATCCATGTGCTATTTTTGGGATATATGAACATTACACCTATCGTTGTCTAACGTTTAAACCTTGTGATACTTACAAGTAAACCAACATAAAAATCCCCCATTCAAGAATTTTCACCCCCACAAGGGAACCTCAACCGTCTCCTGTCAACAATATTGAACAACACTTTCGCCAACTACATTTAGTGTCCCATGAGAAGGATGCCTCTACATTCTCTTATTCATCGAATTCATAAAAAGATGGATACCCTTCTTTCCAACATGTATACATGAACTCTAGTGACATACACCTTCAAACATGCACTCATGAATATGGAATTTCCAACCCTAATCTACTAGTGAGGATGACACCCAATGATCCAAGATATTTTATTCGATGACCATTACATGAATTGCATTAAAGGGTGTAAATGAAGCTTATGTGAAAACATAAATAAAGAAGGCACAACTATGAAGAAATGATGAGAAATATGAAAATAACACGAAGCTTGATAATGGAGTTCATCCCAAAAATGGACTACGTCTCTGGGCCCACTTCGAAGTGGAGAGGCCTTTATATTATCTCAACAGAAAATTGCATAAATACATGACTATATCTCAAAATTGAAAATCCCCTGAAGATTTGATGTCTATACGCAAATTCTGACTGCACTAGTGGATTCGTTGTGAGAAATCGTGCAAAAATGACTATCAAAACGTCCAATTTTATGACTGTCAATCCCAAGCCCCTCTTGGGATCTTTGCCTTGTAATGTGTGACACTACAGTCTGTAATAATTTCTCCAACTTGCATAGAAACTCATGCTCCATACGGCTGAGTGCGGACCTCCCCCAACAATGGAAACTGTATGGGTTAAAATAAATTTTATAGGCAGAGTTTACCAAGTCCGTGGCTTGGTCCATTGGCAAGTGGATATAAATAAGGTATATGGTTTGGGAGAGGTCCCGGGGTCATACCCCACAGACCCCCATTTTAACATTTTGTTGTAACAAATATATAAAATATATTATATGTTTCCAAACTATCAAACCTCCCGCCACTTATAGAACTCGTGTCTAACTGTTGACGTGATCGATGCACGGTATTCGAGGGTATTCCCGTAGTAAATGATAACTGCCAGATTTTTTGTGATGGATGGTCGTCGTGATTTTTGGGATGTGGCCGCTGAAATGTGGGCCACTGGGTCCAGCACCGATTGGTCCAACGACATTTTTATTTTTGAATTTTCAGTTTCGAGCCCTCATTGGGAATCCACAGGGTGCCACATGGCACCCTGTGATTGGGCCACGTGGCAACCTGCCATTCGTTTCTCTTGTCCAGTCATCATGTCATGTAGGCACCCCCTTTCATGTTGTAAGGAGGCCATGTGGCGACCCTTAGGTGGTTTCACATGGCACTGCTTAGGGGTGCCACATGTCACCTCATTATTGGTCCATTTGGCCACACAATTTTTCCAAATCAACATGCCACATGGAAACCTCTCGTGCTGCCACGTCGACATGCTGACGTCGCCTCTACATGGTTGGATGTTGACATTACCTGTATGGATGTTGATTCCATCATGTTGACTTTGACTAGGGTTGACCACAATTTTGACTGGCTATATCTCCTTTATCCAGAGTTTGTTTGAGGTGTCATTTGCACCGTTGGAAATCTCTTGATGAGCTCTTCGACTTGGTGCCATTTTCACTGAGATTTGAGGACTTTGAATGTTTGGCCTTTTAGATCCTCCTTGATCATTCCTCCCCACTAGGAATATTTTGGGCCTCCAAAATCCTTATCAATCAATAGATAGGTGAGGGAATTGCTCCCTCACTTTCTCCTTCTTGATACCCCATGATTTTCTTAGATGTGTACCCTTAAGTCCCACTCGAAGATTTTCAACATCACCCCCGCGTGAAGTCCTCATCCTTATGTCTAGGATTATATCTTCCTTTAACTCGTCCAAGTACCCAGGAGAAAACTTGTCCAATGAAGGTACCGAAACACTCTCCCTTTGATCCATGATCATTGGAGGCTAATAAAGTTTCAGGTTCTCTACATTCACATTTGATTATATCTGCATACACAGTGGTATATCTAGGTGGAAATCATTTGTGCCAATCTTCTCCAAGATGGTGAAGGGTCCATATCTAATGGGATTGAGATATTACCTTCACCCTTCAACCTATCTTTGTTGATGTGGAGCCACACTTGATCTCCAACCTAAAACTGGTGATAAACTCAGTGCTTGACATGACGAGATTTGTACTGTGTCTGACTATTTTCCAATTGTTCCTGGATTGTCAGGTGTACATGTTGAATCCTCTAGATGAACTTGCTGGCTCTTTCTTCATGTATTTGTTCACTTGATTCGACATATTTCCGAAATTTCAATTCCAAGGGAGTCTTAGGTAGATACCCAAAACATGTCTCAAATGGTGAACTCTAGGTAGACGAGTTCAAGGCTTGGTTGTATGCATGATGTACATATTGTATCTGGTCATCCCACAAATTGGGATGGTTTCTTTAGTAGCCTCAGAGAAAATGAACAATTGTTTTGTTTACTACCTATGTCTGTCCATCAGTCTGTGGATGGAAATCGATACTCCTCTTCATCTTGGTGTCCATCATTCTCCACAAGCTTTTCCAAACTCTCCAAGGAATCAAGTGTCTTGATCCGAGATAATGGATGTAGGTAATCCAAAGTGGACCCATACATGTTGAAATAAAAGATGAGTAGTTTTCTTAGAAGTGATCTGATTTTTACATGGCATCAAGAAACACATATTGCTAAACCTATCCACTACTACATATAAGTAGTCATGACCCCTTTTTGACACAGGCAACCCCCCTACAAAGTCCATGGAGATGCTCTCCCAAGGATGAGAAGGAACAGGGAGTGGTGTGTACAACCCCAATTTTTTGTTAGTGGGATTACAAGTAGAGCACATCACACACCCCTTTACATACTTGGTTACAATTTCTTTCATTCGAGGGAAATAACAAAACCTCTGCAGATGAGCCATAGTTTTTCCTACCCAAAAATTCCCAAACACAAGAGAAGTATGATCTTATTGTATTACATGGAATCTTTCACTTGTAGGAATACATAGCTTTCCAAAATGGTAAAGTAACTTTCCCTGCAAATGATATTTCTCCATATGTCCACCATGGGTTAGCTTCTCATAAACATCTTTAAAAACTTCACCAGTAACATATTGTTCAACATAGCTAACATGAGATAAAGAAGTATTTTTTAAAACAATAGATGCAGAAATAGGAGGCCTAGAAAGTATGTCTGCTACTTTGTTACTTGTACCCTTCTTATGCTTGATTACCAAGTGGAACTGTTGAAGGAAATCCATCCATCTGAAATGACGAGCTTGTTGTAGCTTGGTATGTGACTGGAGGTACTATAAGGGTTGGTGGTCTATATGTATAATAGTCTTCTTACCTAACAAGTAATGCTTTCATTTCTTAACACTTTGAAACAATGCATACAACTCTTTGTCATAGGTGGGATAATTAACAACAACTTGAGAAAAGGTTTCAGAGTGGTAACAAATAGGCCTACCAACACTGCACCCATGGAATATCCACTGGCATCAGTGCCAATCTCGAATGGTTGTTGCAGGTTTGGCAAGGCCAATACTAGTGTTGTGCTTATATTCTCTTTCAAGGTGTCAAAGTCGTTATGTTGCCTTCCTCCCCACTGAAAGGCTTGCTTCACATTGGTCAAGACATGCAAAGGGGGCACAATGCATGAGAATTTAGCTATGAATATTCTCCAATAATGAATTTCACCCAAGAAGATTCTCACTTTCGTTGTAGTGGTAGGATTAGGCCAATTTACAATTAAATCATCAACTTTGGAAGGATCAATTTTCAATTGTCCTCCTCCTACAATATGGCCCAAATACACTAAAGAAGTTTTTCCAAATTTACATTTGGACAATTTTACATACAATTTTTCCCTTTGCATAGTGTCCAACACTTGCTTTACATGCCTTACATGGTCTTCCCAAGTTCTACTATAAAAAAGGATATCATCTAAGTATACAATTAAAAACTCATCTAAGAATGGTTGAAATACATTATTCATTACATGCATGAAATTCGGCGAGGCATTACAGAGCCAAAATGGCATCACTAACCACTCAAATAGGCCCTTCTTGGTTTTGAAGGCAGTCTTCCATATATCATTTCAAGCAACCCCGATCTGATGGTAGCCACTGCGCAAATCCAACTTAGTGAAATAAACAACATTCTTTAATTGATCAAGAAAATGATCTATACGAGGAAGGGGGTATCAGTTTTTCACCGTGATTTTGTTGAGATCCTGATAGCGAACACAATTTCTCCATGTGCCATCTTTCTTTGGCACCAACACAATTGGAGAACCACATGGAGATGAACTAGGCCTGATGACTCCTTGGTCCAACAAGTCTTGCACCTATTTCTTGATCTCTTCCATTTCCACTACTGACATCGTGTACATGCCCACATTTGGAAGAGGGACTTCTTGTTGAAGATGAATCTCATGATGACTCTCCCTCTTGGGAGGCAATCCACCTGGTTTATGAAAGATCTCATCATAGTTAGATATAACATCAATCATTTCATCTTTATGTGAGGGATCACATCCTTGGAAAGCATCATATATCTCAGCATATTTTTCTCTCACAACCATGAGCACATATCTCTTGTTAGTGTTGATGATTATTTTCATTTGTCCAACACTAACAATGGTTGAATAACCTTTTATACTGTGGGATATAACAATGTATTTCACTCCATCTTTTGTGAGATGGTATTTGTTCTCATTTCTGAAGAAGACTGCATTTATATCATAAAGGTAGGGGCTTCCCAAAACTATGCCACAAATATCAAGTGGGACAACATCCAAATCAACCTCATCTATCAACTTTGAAGCAATGGAAAATATAACTCTACACTGCTTGGTGACATTTAGTTTTTCATTGTTGCACACCCAAAAGAGGGTAAGGTGTAGGATGAGGTTGTGTTTTTAATCCCAACTTTTTAACAATGGTTTCTGAGATTAAGTTAACTTGAGAACCCAGATCAAATAGAGTATCTATTTTTGTGTGTTTAGATACAACTCTTATATGAAACAATTCACTTCTTATTTTTTCATTATCATGAGATTTACTTGTAGAACTTGAACTAGTATGAAAGGAATTTTTACATTGTACCCCAACGACTATAATCCTCATTTCATCACCTAAATTAGAACCAAGGTCTTGTTGCACTGTAGCAACATTTTTCAACTTCCATTTTCCACCAAACCTTTTTGGCTTAATCTTCAGATGTAGCTTTCAACAATGCTCATCATCATGCTCAGGTTTCTTGCAATGAGTGCAAGAGGGATTCCCTTCCTCTTTATTTGTTGTGATTGTCTTTTCCCCCTTTACTTTTCCTTTGAACTTGTTGTTTTGGGACTTGGAAGGCTTCTTTGTGTGGTCTTCTTGTACATTCTTTCCCTTGCTTTCAATGTGAGTTGCTTGCACACACACCTCATCTAATTTTGTGGGATTAAACAACAACAATGTATGGCGAATGTAACTGTGAAGTTCACCAATATATTTCATCAGAGTTTCTAGAGAATCTAAAGGAACATTCAATACAGGTGCCTTTTTCCTAAACTCCTATGTGAAACTATGAACACTTTGACCTTTACCCTGTCTTAAATTTTTCCATTCCATCATGGCCTTTTGAACATGAACCAATGGATCAAATTTCTTTTTCAATGTAGATGTAAATTCATACAATGAAGAAAGGAGTTTACCATTATGTTTGCTATATTTCTGAATTTTGATCTCCCACCATACAAGGGTCGTGCCTTTGAGCCAAAGAGAAGCCAACTGGATCTTCGCCTCTTCCTCTTTGATCTGTTGTAAACGACAATAAACTTTGATATGTCTAATCTAATTATTTAACTTATTTGCATTAGCTTCTCCATTAAACATGGGAAAATCAAATTTGACATCTAATTTCAATAATGGTTTTTTCGAAGCATTCTGATGAAAATTAGAATGATGAGAATGAGAGGAAGAAGAAGATATTGAACTTAAATACATAGATGGAGGCAAAGGAGGGTCTCCTCCAATTCCTTGGTATTCTGCATCATCATCCTCTACTTTAGATTTCTTCTTCTTTTCCTTCTTTTCCACTCTCTTCTTGTAATCTGCAAACAATTTTTCTACCATGTCTGACATTCGGTAGAAAGCCTTGTGAAAATTATTCTCATACTTTGTATGAAGTTCTTCATCTCACATTTTCGTTCTTCGATTGCACGTCCAATCTTTGGGTTGAAAGTCTCAAGTTTTCCTTCACCCTTTCTGAGCTTGGCCCTAATAAGCATTCACACTCACAATTCAAGTCAAAGAACACCACTCTGATACCAACAAGATCCAGGATATTTATTCGATGACCATTACATGAATTGCATTAAAGGGCATAAATAAAGCTTATGTGAAAACACAAATAAAGAAGGAAAAAATATGAAGAAATGGCGAGAAAGATGGAAACAACATGAAGCTTGATAATGGAGTTCGTCCCAACAGTGGAATATGTCTCTGAGCCCACTTCAAAGTGGAGAGGCCTTTATATTATCTCATCAAATATTGACATAAATACATGGGTATACCTCAAAACTGAAAAGGCCCTGAAGATCCACCTTCCTGATCAAAATTCTGACTGCACCCGGGGATTCGTGGCGCGAAATCGTGTAGAAATGATTGTCAAAACGTCCAATTATGTCACTGTCAATCCCAGGCCCCTCCTGGGATCTGTTGACGATTGAAAATGTCAAAGAAGTTTTGCCTACAATGTGTTGCTAAAGCCTATTATTATTAAAGACTAAATAATACTAGTAGGTGGGACCCCCTTGAACTATTGGAGAGCGGATCTATTTCATTTTTGATGTTGATATGATGTGCGATACGCCTCACATGGTTGATGAAGATCTTGTTGGTATTGGTTGATGAATTGAGCTTATGAAGGGTTGATTCCTTATGTTACTACAACCTATGCTATTCATTAATGTCATTATTGTCTGTTCTTGTCGCACCTGCATAACAAACATGTTAGTGAAATATGTGAAAGGAAAAATACTATAACAATTGCAAAGAAAAGGGAACTAATTCTGCAATACCACATGCGAATGATTTGAAGGAAATGAGAAACAATTGCTAGGGGAAGATTTTAGAGCTATCTAACTATACTACAAGCATGAAAAGACTTGATGATTATTGCTAAACCCTAGCTAACAAGTAAATGATTACGAAATGGTGATTGAATCACATGTTAGTATGCATATGGTTGAAATGTGGTGGCGCATTTGGCAAGGTGGTGAATGTTGATGGTTAGGCGATTTTGTTTGAGTTATATGATGTGAAATGGGATATGGTGATCGCGTTGCTAGCTTTTAATGTGGTGATGGTTTCTATACATGTTTGATTAGTCATGTTAATGGAGAATTTGTTGGCATCTTTTGTTGAGTTAATGAGATGTGGGTGGAGGTGACGTGCATTTACTGCACGTCACCTTTACTCTTCCCATTGGCCCCCACCCTAGTCGGGCCATTGTTCGATCTTGATGCTGTGTTTATGCTCCAAAATTTTAGCAGGGTGGAACCCCTCGACCAACTCTCATTTTAAGGAATTCGATTAACAGGTAGGTCCTTTTTTTTGCCCATTCTTGACTTCGCTCTGGTTATGAAATGATTACTGGCTCAGATGTATGGGTTTGTGTTTTTCCTAAGCATTGCAACTGTGTGAAATTTTGGTGTTTGAATGAAAATGGATGGCTCTTCCTATAATTTTTTGAGTCCATAGAGGTTATTGATCTTCCTGGTGATAACTTCTTGTTACCACTACTGGTTCAGTTGGAGGGTTTTTGTTTAAAGTCTTGGGTGGATGGTTGTCCCCACACGTGCACATCTCTGGTCTTTATGGGTTTAATGGTTGAAGGCACTCTACATCACCATGTTTTGTTCATTTGGGAAATGATTGATTTCATCACTAAAGGCCATTAAATGGACTCTCCTGTTCTAACATGGCCTTGTCATCACCTCTGTTGTGGTTGTTTTAAGAGCCATAAGGGTTACTCCCTGCACGCATTAAGCATCACTATCCGTCGGGTTGGAGCCTCTCTCCTCTGTGATAGCCCTCCTGTCTCGGGACTTGTTATCTATCCATGAATAATTCATGGTTCCCTTTGTGTATACACTATTGGTATCGAGGTTTTTCACCATTGAAGGAAGTTGGCTCTAGCTTCCCTATGCTAGTCACGGTGTGAAACTTTAACTCCACAGGTCTAAGGGTTGACATGGAACACCAACTTGGACTGTTGGTTTTACCACTTGATTGTTGGATGGTTGTATATTGTTGACTATTTTTTAGTATAGACCCGTCCAGTTGGCTATATGACAGTCATGTTGGTTTCGCATTTAGTTACTGCCTCTGTAAAACATTGGTAAACCTTGTTCGTTATCTGCATGACTCAAGTTACACATTCAATCTCCTTATGTTTGATAACTCAGTGTTGTTTAATGGAGATGGATGTTGCCCCAATTCGAATGGATGTGTGGGTATGCATAGCTACCACAACTTGTTCGGTTGATTGATTTTCTACAACAGTGGAGAATTGTTTGGTTAATACACAGTCTCTGGTAATTGCACTAAGAATCATTTGGACAATTAAATGGAATTGGTTATAAGGACTTGATGTTTCTCACGCATATCACATGTGGGCATGGTAACTGTGTTCTTCTTTGGGCCGAATGACTATTGAGTTGGATCACTATAGAGAATTTTTCCACTGCATCTTTCTATTTGTTCGACTGTGTAAACTTGGGTTCGCATAGCATAGTTTATTACAATGTGATTATATCACAACGATATTATATTTAATTGATGGCTCGACATGATGGATGATTTATTGCAATGGCTGCGTATTGTTTTTGTTGAATGGAGATGTTGCCTCATTGTGTTTGTTGGCTGCACACTGTGTATAACATAGATGGCTTCACACTCAAGGATACCCACAGAGTTTTTGAGCATGTTTTGTTGCAATCAATCATTTATTAAGAAATGTTGTT
Organism: Picea mariana; assembly: GCA_032191745.1. NCBI lineage: Eukaryota > Viridiplantae > Streptophyta > Pinopsida > Pinales > Pinaceae > Picea > Picea mariana. Next base: position 175,124 of record JASDQU010010067.1, on the reverse strand, counting down.
GATACCCTGTCATGTTGAATGGATGGTCTATTTTTTAAGTCATATTGAATTTTTTTTTTTTTGGCAGTGGCAGAACTACATTGCCTGGGCAAATTACCCTGTGTGTAGCTTGTGTCAAAATGGTGACTGTGGGTTGTATTTCGGTCTTGATTATTTTTGGTTACTGCCATATATGTTCAACGAATGTCGTTGCATTTAAATGATGGGCCTGATTGCAATAATAGTGACTTCATTGTTAATTTGAAAACATGACTTTGGGTATAGTTGTGGATTGAAGAAATGCATGGGCAGTGGTTGTTTTTGGTAGTTATAGATTGGAAATGGGTATTGTTCGTAAATTGTTATAAAATGTAGAGTGTGTGAATGAAGGGAATAAAACCTCTTTCAAATTGTATAGGATGCCCGCTATTTTTTGATGGCACTGTGTGGGACATTTGATTTTGAACAGTGAACTTGTTCAATACACATAAATTATTTTTAGTCAAGTAATTGATGGTTGATGCATCTCCTTCCACATAATGTTTTATGGATCACTTAATTAATCCCATGAACAATAGCCGTCCTTCTTCCCTTCCATTATTTCACTTTCTGCTAATTACAAACCCTGTCACCTCCCATATTCCTTTTTCACTCCCTATTCCGAGATTAATTACAGTCAAGAGAATTTCTGTGTTAAAATGGATGAAAGTGGCAGTGTCTTGTGTGGATTGCACTGAGGTTTTATTGGTTTTCTTTACAGTTGATTTTTGTTATCATTGAGCAGTGACCATGATTCTCACCTTTCATTATATCATATTTTCTCTCAATACAAACCCATCACATATCCCAAAACCCTGTTTCACCCCCCTGCTCGTTGATTAACAGTAAAACAATTTGTATGGATTGGATTGCATTAGTCTGATACATTCTGAGCCAAATCTATTTCATATTTTTAAGATTTGTCATGTATGTCTATTTAAAATACTATTTGTTAATTGATCACACATGCAGGATGAGTTTTTTCAGTTGAGGAAGCCGTGGCCGAGGAAACAGAGGTAGAGGTAACTAGAACCAAGGCCCAAGAAGGCCCAGGTTCTCTATACATTTTGACATTGATTTAGAAGAGCTTAGCCAAATGTTTCATGTCACATTCTTTAATTGGATTGGGCAGAGAATAGTTCGATCTAGGCCTGAAAGGCCTCCTTTCCAAGCCCCACAAGCACCCAGGATTCATGTACCTCCTCATGTCTCATTACAACCCGAGGTCCCTGAAAATGATGAATGGAGGGAGATTGTCCACCCAACAGTCTCCCAACATCGTGGCTGGCCCAACTTGTCTTTGCCTCCTCCTCCATCGGTTAACCCCATTGTCCAAGCTTCCCCTAATCACTCGCCAGTGAAATCCTCCCATTCTAGCAAAAGATTGAATATTGAAGCCCACCATGCACTTGATAAAGGAAAATCCATTGATGCCCCTTCCTCACCCTCCAATGACTTTGACAAATCCTTATCTTCCCGGATGCATTTGAGGGACGATTCTTCCCACATGATCAACGAGATTAATCCCAAAGGCTCTGCACAACCTAAGGAAAATTTAGGAAAATCAAGAGGTGACAAGAGAAACTAAGGAAGGGTTGCATCACAGACTGGGAAATATGGCTTTTGTGTTTTATGTTATCTAGTGTTTTATGACAGTTGATTTCATGGATCTTTGGACATCATGTTTATTTTGGACATATGAGTATTATTTTTGAAATGATTTTAAATTTCATGAGTTTAAATTGCTTAAAGTGAATATGTTGATGGGAGGCACAAGGAGG
>JASDQU010010067.1:151690-164408 GCA_032191745.1 Picea mariana | reverse complement strand
TTGAGTTAATGAGATGTGGGTGGAGGTGACGTGCATTTACTGCACGTCACCTTTACTCTTCCCGTTGGCCGCCACCCTAGTCGGGCCATTGTTCAATCTTGATGTTGTGTTTATGCTCCAAAATTTTAGCAGGGTGGAACCCCTCGACCAACTCTCGTTTTAAAGAATTCGATTAACAGGTAGGTCCTTTTTTTTTCCCATTCTTGTCTTCACTTTGCTTATGAAATGATTACTGGCTCAGGTGTATGGGTTTGTGTTTTTCCTAAGCGTTGCAACTGTGTGAAATTTTGGTGTTTGAATGAAAATGGATGGCTCTTCCTGTAATTTTTTGTGTCCATAGAGGTTATTGATCTTCCTGGTGATAGCTTCTTGTTACCACTACTAGTTCAGTTGGAGGGTTTTTGTTTAAAGTCTTGGGTGATTGGTTGTCCCCACGCGTGCGCATCTCTGGTTTTTATGGGTTTAATGGTTGAAGGCACTCTACATCACCATGTTTTGTTCATTTGGGAAATGATTGATTTCATCACTAAAGGCCATTAAATGGACTCTCCTATTCTAACTCGGCCTTGTCATCACCTCTGTTGTGGTTATTTTAAGAGCCATAAGGGTTACTCCCTGCACGCGTTAAGCATCACTATCCATCGGGTTGGAGCCTCGCTCCTCTGTGATAGCCCTCCTGTCTCGGGACTTGTTATCTATCCATGAATAATTCATGGTTCCCTCTGTGTATGCACTATTGGTATCGAGGTTTTTCACCATTGAAGGAAGTTGTCTCTAGCTTCCCTATGCTAGTCACAATGCGAAACTTTAACTCCACAGGTTCGAGGGTTGACATGGAACACCAACCTGGACTGTTGGTTTTACCACTTGATTGTTGGATGGTTGTATATTGCCGAATATTTTTTAATACAGACCCATCCAGTTGGCTATATGACAGTTGTGTCGTTTTGTCATTTAGTTACTGCCTCTGTAAAACATTAGTAAACCCTGTTCGTTATTTGCACGACTCAAGTTACACATTCAATCTCCTTATGTTTGATAACTCAGTGTTGTTTAATGGAGATGGATGTTGCCCCAATTCGAATGGATGCGTGGGTATGCATAGCTACCACAACTTGTTTGGTTGATTGATTTTCTACAACAGTGGAGAATTGTTTGGTTAATACACAATCACTGGTAATTGCACTAAGAATCATTTGGACGATTAAATGGAATTGGTTATAAGGACTTGATGTTTCTCACGCATATCACATGTGGGCATGGTAACTGTGTTCTTCTTTGGGCCGAATGACTATTGAGTTGGATCACTATAGTGAATTTTTCCACTACATCTTTCTATTTGTTTGACTGTGTAAACCTGGGTTTACACAGCATAGTCGATTACAATGTGATTATATCACAACGATATTATATTTAATTGATGGCTCGGCATGATGGATGAGTTATTGCAATGGTCGCGTATTGTTTTTGTTGAATGAAGATGTTGCCTCATTGTGTTTGTTGGTTGCACACTGTGTATAACATAGATGGCTTCACACTCAGGGATACCCACAGAGTTTTTGAGCATGTTTTGTTGCAATCAATCATTTGTTAAGAAATGTTGTTGATACCCTGTCATGTTGAATGGATGGTCCAGTTTTTAATTCATATTGATTTTTTTTTTTTTTGGCAATGGCAGAACTACATTGCCTGGGAAAATTACCCTATGGGTAGCTTGTGTCAAAATGGTGACTGTGGGTTGTATTTTGGTCTTGATTATTTTGGGTTACTGCCATATATGTTCAACGAATGTCGTTGCATTTAAATGATGGGCCTGATTGCAATAATAGTGACTTCATTGTTAATTTGAAAACATGACTTTGGGTATAGTTGTGGATTGAAGAAATGCATGGGCAGTGGTTGTTTTTGGTAGTTACAGATTGGAAATGGGTATTGTTCATAAATTGTTATAAAATGCGGAGTGTGTGAATGAAGGGAACAAAACCTCTTGTAAATTGTATAGTATGCCCGTTTTTTTGTGATGGCACTATGTGGGACATTTGATTTTGAACAGTGAACTTGTTCAATACACATAAATCATTATTTAGTCAAGTGATTGATGGTTGATGCATCTCCTTCCACATAATGTTTTATGGATCACTTAATTAATCCCATGAACAGTAGTTGTCCTTCTTCCCTTCCATTATTTCACTTTCTGCTAATTACAAACCCCGTCACCTCCCATATTCCTTTTTCACTCCTTATTCTGAGATTAATTACAGTCAAGAGAATTTATGTGTTAAAATGGATGAAAGTGGCAGTGTCTTGTGTGGATTGCAGTGAGGTTTTATTGGTTTTCTTTACAGTTGATTGTTGTTATCATTGAGAAGTGACCATGCTTCTCCCCTTTCATTATATCATATTTTCTCTCAATACAAACCCCTCACATATCCCAGAACCCTGTTTCACCCCCCTGCTCGTTGATTAACAGTAAAACAATTTGTATGGATTGGATTGCATTAGTCTGATACATTATGAGCCAAATCTATTTCATATTTTTAAGATTTGTCATGTATGTCTATTTAAAAGACTATTTGTTAATTGATCACGCATACAGGATGAGTTTTTTTAGTCAAGGAAGTCGTGGCTGAGGAAACAGAGCTAGAGGTAACTGGAACCGAGGCCCAAGAAGGCCCAGGTTATCTATACATTTTGACGTTGATTCAAAAGAGCTTAGCCAAATGTTTCATGTTAGATTCTTTAATTGGATTGGGCAGGGAATAGTCTGATCTAGGCCTCCTTTCCAAGCCCCGCAAGCACCTAAGATTCCTGTACCTCCTCATGTCTCATTACAACCCGAGGTCCCTGAAAATGATGAATGGCAGGAGATTTTCCACTTGACAGTCTCCCAACATCGTGGCTGGCCCAACTTGTCTTTGCCTCCTCCTCCGCCAGTTAACCCCATTGTCCAAGCTTCCCCTAATCACTCGCCAGTGAAATCCTCCCATTCTAGCAAAATATTGAATACTCAAGCCCACCATGCACTTGATAAAGGAAAATCCATTGCTGCCCCTTCCTCACCCTCCAATGACTCTGAAAAATCCTTATCTTCCCGGATGCATTTGAGGGACAATTCTTCCCACGTGATCAGCGAGATTAATCCCAAAGGCTCTGCACAACCTAAGGAAAATTTAGGAAAATCAAGAGGTGACACGAGAAACTAAGGAAGGGTTGCATCACAAACTGGGAAATATGGCTTTTGTGTTTTATGTTATCTAGTGTTTTATGACAGTTGATTTCATGGATCTTTGGACATCATGTTTATTTTGGACATATGAGTATTATTTTTGAAATGATTTTAAATTTCATGAGTTTAAATTGCTTAAAGTGAATATGTTGATGGGAGGCACAAGGAGGTATGTTTTGCTAACTAATGGTTATGTTATGATTGTTATGGTCGTTATGAACTAAAGGGAGTCACAAGGGGTCCCACCTACTAGTTATTATTTATTTATGACCCTTATTATAATCATTACTTTTCCCCCTAACTAAAGTTAGTTGAGTCTTTTAATTAACTTAACTAATGAATTGGTTCAACTTCTTCAACCAATTTTAATTTTTTTAAAGCAAAAGGAAATGGAGGAANTTTATGTTGAGATAGTTCAGTTTTTATTCATTCATATATTCATCACAACCTAATTCTCTTTTGTGATAGCAGGGTCTTATTGTAGACAACAATATTCAGGTCTGAATCAAATCATTCAGACACTTGTTTTTCAGAGGTGTTGATCTATCTTTGGTAGTCTGTGTAGACTTGTCTGTTTGTGAATTAAATTTCATGACTGATAAAGGATATTGTGCAAAGTCAAGTGTGCAACAATCTGTGGAAAGCTGATCTAGATTTTAGAGTTTAGTTTTGGTTTTCTGTCAGAGGTCCTTTTGTATGTTCTGTCAGGGATGTCTAAATTTGACTTTGGTCCAAGATTTTTGTATGAGATTTTGTAAAGAAAATGACTCTTTGGTGAATTGGAATGAAATAAAGGATTGCTTTATGTCTTAATTGTCTTGATTTTCATCTTGGTGTCTTTACTTCTGTTCTTACATTTATTTCAGCAACTGTTATATTCAGAAAATTACATAAAAAGTGAATTTCCAACAAGCTTTTTGTTGATAAAATACTAGCCTAAGCGCTTGTAATTAATACTTGTGAGTTAAGATGTTATTTTTGTTGGCTATAAACATAGGGTGATATTCCCGTCTACTTTGCTTTAGGCAAGTAAAGTATGAAAATGTTTGAGTAAGATCAATTCATATATTCTCCTCAACATTTATTTGGCGACCATACTGGGGAGATCTTTGATATCTCTCTGGTTAATTTTTTATACTCGATTTTCATCGATACATATTTCTTTTTCTGAAATTGATTCTTTGATTGTTTTTCTATTAATGATTGTTCATGTTGCAAGGAAACCCAATATCAAGCCCGGTCTACAAGACCAGACCAACATCGCTTTGAACCTGTTTAACACCATTCTAGACATTGCCAATACCCGTGCCGAACTTAACCATTCTTGGGCAGCGATTGAACAAGATATTAGTGTTCAAGAACAATTGGAGGCTAGACATAGACAACCTAGAAATCAGCAGTAACCTTTTGTTTCTTCAGTTTTGGCCTTTCTTTCATGTCCTTAGATTCTCGTGCTTCTAGAAGAAGAAGGGGCTTGTCACCTGAAATCAATCCTATTACTGAAATAGGAAGAAGAAACATAATGTTATCTATCCAACAAAGTGCTCTAAGGAGAAATTTATGTTATTCATCCAGCTCATCTTTCTTTCCCTCATCTATCATCCACAAGATGGCATCTAGTGGTGGCTCTGGTGGCACTGGAAGTGCTCCATATTCCCAATCTTCATCGTCATCAGTGATTGGTAGCTTGTACTGTAAGTTTTAAACCTGTGAAGTAAAGCAATGCATATAGATTCTTTAGCAATACAAAAATTAATCAATGGCTCATACACAGAGTACACAGAGATTTTATACCGGAAACCCTCAACTAGGAAAACCTTTCTTATTTTCATTATATCAAATTTCACCATTCGCCATACAATATATACAATGTTTTTAGGTATTCCGTAGATACCAAAACCCTAATCCCTTAATCTGGGATTAATTTAAAAATCTGCTAAAAATAGCAAAAACCGCCCAAAATAAAAATTCGAGGTGCTGCCCCGGGCTACCGCCCATTGCCAAACGTTGCATGTAACCAGGGGGGGGGCATACCTGCCCCCCCTGGGACCCCCCTAGGAAAGCGCCTGGTGCACACGGCAGGGCTCTGCGTGAAGGGATTGTCAGACGCAGTTGTCGTATCTGACACACCCACACACACACATGCAAAGAATATAACACATACCCAACATGTACAACCACCATATCCCTGTCCAATCTACTACAAACCCCACCAAATTCATTAAAAAGTATGGGTTGTTTTAGTTCAAAGAGGATGCCACAACCACACCATGGCATGTGTCCTCTCCTCTTAACCTATCACCTGCTACTCGCCCACTTCCGAAGTTTAAAGAGAACTTGTGTAGGTTTTCAGGAAATAACACTGTCAGTACTTACAAACACCTAGTGGCATTTTCTAATGCTTGTCATAACATAGGGGCCAATGACAATGACACCTGCATGCGCTTGTTTGTCAATTCCTTGGAAGGGAAGGTTGTGGCCGATTTCTTTGACCTCCCTCCTAAGATCCTGTCTACTTGGGAGGAGTTAATCTATTGGTTCCGATCCACTTATGGGAAATCCAAAATCCCTGCTGAGAATTTAAGGGAATACAATAGCATCACTTATAAAGATGGTGAGACCATCAAGTATTTCAACTTGTGTTTCACCAAGTTGTACAATCAAATCCATAAACTTATCCGCCCGTAGAACGAAGCTACTTTCATGCATTATTACAATGCATTTCCTTCTCTCTACCATCATAGGCTTGAGGGAAAATCCATTGATAATCTCGGTTCCGCTTTGCACACTTGCTCGGAGTATGAAGAACAACTTGAACAAGTTGGTCTACCCTACGGAGAATCAATTAGACAAACATATATGTCCGCTCTCTTACAACTAGTACAAGATATGAACAATCATATGATAGAATTTGAGTGGAAGGGTACTGTCTCCCCTCTCACCCTTGGAGCTTCATCCTCTTCTGCACCCCCCTTTAGAAATCTAGACGAAAACAATTTTCAACCTAAGGCTATCTTGCCTCGAAGTTGGTGTAACTTTTGTGAGGAGCACCATGAAGAAACCACATGTGAGGTAAATAAGAGTGTCAGAGATAGGATCTTTGGTAAAAGACTAGAAGCTACTATTGCCATCCTAGACTTTGCAGAGCCAGAGGATGTCATGGTCATCAACACTAGGATCAAAGCCTATGCTCCCAATGGAAAATTTGATCTTCCTTGTTGTTCTTCTAGCCCAAGATCATCCTCAACCACTGCTACAACCCAAGTTCCTAAAATTTCTGAGAGTCAAAGAATCACTCCCCCTCCTCCCTCTTCCAAATACAATATCTTGAATCAATTGGCCAACATCAAAGCATATGCAACCCTCCTAGACATGGTTGTCATCCTTGAACAACAAATGCATCTGAAACAATTCATGGAAGGAAAAGCTTTCGTTGTAGCCAATATTTCCGAAGAGGATTCTTCTGTAAATAAAGTAGGTGTACACAACTTTAGATACCCTGTAAAGAAACCCCCTTTTTATATTTATGTAAAGATCATGTATAAGATTTCCCATTGTTGCCTCATTGATGGTGGTTCAAGCCCAAGCGTCATGTTGAAGATTATTATGGAAGATCTAGGCTTGTCATGTACACACAAAAATTCCATAAGCATGCTCTCCTATAATAGTCTACAACAAAAAATCATAGGCGAGATTAAAGATGTAACCTTGGTTTTATGCACTCATCTTGAGATAAGGAAAACCCTCAGCATTCAGGTGATTGATATGCCTATAAGAAATTATTCATTATCTTGGGGAGAGATTGGAAATCCCTAACAGGTGGATACCTCTCGCTCGATGAGACACATTTATCCGTTCCTCAGAATGGTAAGAATATCATAGTCCTTCGAGAGAGAAGAATTTAACCTTACATAGAGAATGTCCCTCAATCTAGCGTAAACTATATCGAAGAAGACCTAGGAGTGTATTCCATCTTTGCTGAAGAGGATAATATTCCTTTGAAAAAATTGATTTAGATGATGGTGTATGGCATATGCACTTTGATGGTTCATGCTCTAGTGAAGAAAATGGGGCTGGTATTATCTTGGTCTCCCCTGCAGAAAAGATTCATAATATGTCATACAGGTTGGAGTTTTCTCATTCAAACAATGCCATTGAATTCAAAGCTTTGTTGTTAGGCATTGAGAACGCCCTTAATCTTGGTTGCAGTCACCTTTCAGTTTTCATAAATTCTGAGCTTGTTGTGAATCTGATACGTAAGATATGCTCTCTTAGCGACAAGTTCATGGAACAATACTCCCAAACTATTTGGTCACTTGTCTTGAACCTTCGTGTTAAGAAGGAGTTGAATTCAATAGTCGATCATTTAGCTATCTTTGTAGCCTCTCCTACTCAGCAACTCTTGCTTCGATGACCTGATTGTGCTTTCCAATCTCTGCATCGTCCATGCATTTATGAAAATGAAGGATTCTGGGAGGTCATGCCCAACGATGAGATAATTTGTGTTGTCATTCAAAACAAACCTCTTGAGCCCGAGGAGATTATATCTGTAGAAAATAATAAGATTCATGAGGGCTTGACTCCTCTTGATATTTTGTTTTCTTTGAGTTTTGCAGGCAATAAGGAATAACAAAAGGAAGAGGAGTTATAGAGGAAGGTGATTAAAACCATCCTCCTAAACATTAGGACATTTGAACCTTCAAGCAATGTTAAAATAAAGGTCCAATGTTCTGGTAAGGAAGAGATGAGGTCCACCAAACTAGTTGGTGAATCTCAAAAGGTTTTTTCTTGGTATTATGAGGATCTTTGTGGTTTTGATCCTAGTCTTGTTCAACATATTAGAAGACTAGCTAGGCAAAAACAAGAATCTATTAACTCTGCACTGGAAACACCCTTTCGAAGGAATTTGAGAGATTTCTTAAGGGCTGGAAGTTTTTTTTCAGCCCACCCTGAATGGGTCTCAATCTAGGAATTGGACTCAAGGACCACTGATAATATCAAAACTTGTATTTGTCTTCAAAATTTTAGGCAAGTGATTCTGAGAAATCCCTTTTCCCCTCTCAGTATTGAAATTTTTTTGCAACGGGTTGTAGAGTCACAGTTAAGACCCTTACTTAATAGTTTGTTTGGTTACAATAAAACCAAAGTAAAAGGGGAAAATGTTCACAAAACCACTTTCATTACTAATTGCAATACCATGCCTTACAAGTGCCAACTTTTTAGCTTACTTGATATAGGTACTACTTTTAAAAAAACTATGCACATGACTCTCGATGAATTGGTCAATCTCCATCTCTATCTTGATGAGCTTATTGTGCGTGTCAAGGGAATGATGATTACATCATATTTCTAGGTGATAGGTCCTTTCCAAATTGCTTTTGTCTTGGATACTAATTCTTATATCTCAAAATATTTACACGAGCAGTTGTTTCCCTACAGCACTAGCGACCCTCGCTTGAAATATTGCGAGGAACCAACATGAAAAGTTCTAATGTTGTCTGGATTTTTTTTGTATACTAGTAGCCTAGTTCTGATTTCAATTTTTGAGCTTCTTTTATCTGCTTCACAGTACTTTGATTTATGCTTTCTAAGTTAAGGTTTTTTTTCCTGATGCACTTCAATTGAGTCTTTTACTACTGTTGTTTTAATTTTTGCATTTTTACTTCTGTTGCGATTTTTGTCTTTATCATCTTTTAGTGTTTGGTCAAGATAGGGTGTTGGATCAATCCTGCCACAATGACACTCCTGCAAATCATTTTTAGTTGATAAAAACCAAGCTTACATAGTTGTTATGATGTCTCCTCTGAAGGGCCCTTGAAATTGTTACATATTTCCACTGTTGTCTTACAAGAAATTGGTTATTTCCCGCTTCTTCTTGTCATTTTTTTATCCATTGAGATATTAAGAGAAATCATGTAAGTCTTTCTCTTTGAAATTTAAGAGAAGATCGCGGTTGATTAATTATGCATACAGTGGTAAAAACCCCTCATACTTAACATTTTTCATAAGTTATTCCCGAATTCCCGATCATTTTTTCATTAAATCCGGTCACTTCCCTCTGTTGCATAATTATTTTGGTTATGTCTTCTAAAATTACTGCTCTTGGTCTGTGAAACCATGAGTTCTGAGTTCTAAATCTGTTGAAAACAATTTTTCTTGTGGAGTCGCCAGTTTGTTGACGATTGAAAACGTCAATGAAGTTTCGCCACAAAGTGTTGCTAAAGCCTATTATTATTATTAAAGACTAAATAATACTAGTAGGTGGGACCCCCTTGAACTATTGGAGAGAAGATCTGTTTCATTTTTTATGTTGATATGATGTGTGATACGCCTCACATGGTCGATCAAGATCTTGTTGGTATTGGTTGATGAATTGAGCTTATGAAGGGTTGATTCCTTATGTTACTACAACCTATGCTATTCATTAATGTCATTACTGTATGTTCTTGTCGCACCTGCATAACAAACATGTTAGTGAAATTATGTGAAAGGAAAAATACTATAACAATTAAAAAGAAAAGGGAACTAATTTTTCAATACCACATGCGAATAATTTGAAGGAAATGAGAAACAATTGCTAGGGGAATATTTTAGAGCTATCTAACTATACTACTTGCATGAAAAGACTTGATGATTATTGCTAAACCCTAGCTAACAAGTAAATGATTATGAAATTGTGATTGAATCACATGTTAGTATGCATATGGTTGAAATGTGGTGGTGCATTTGGCAAGGTGGTGAACGTTGATGGTTAGGTGATTTTGGTTGATTTATATGATGTGAAATGGGATATGGTGATCGCGCTGCTGGATTTTAATGTGGTGATGGTTTCGATACATGTTTGATTAGTCGTGTTAATGGAGAATTTGTTGGCATGTACTGTTGAGTTAATGAGATGTGGGTGGAGGCGACGTGCATTTAATACACATCACCTTTAGGTGATTTTGGTTGATTTATATGATGTGAAATGGGATATGGTGATCGCGCTGCTGGATTTTAATGTGGTGATGGTTTCGATACATGTTTGATTAGTCGTGTTAATGGAGAATTTGTTGGCATGTACTGTTGAGTTAATGAGATGTGGGTGGAGGCGACGTGCATTTAATACACATCACCTTTACTCTTCCCGTTGGCCGCCACCCTAGTCAGGCCATTGTTCAATCTTGATGTTGTGTTTATGCTCCAAAATTTTAGTAGAGTGGAACCGCTTGACCAAATATCGTTTTAAGGAATTCAATTAATAGGTATGTCCTTTTTTTTGGCCATTCTTGACTTCGCTCTGGTTATGAAATGATTATTGGCTCAAGTGTATGGGTTTGTGTTTTTCCTAAGTGTTGCAACTGTGTGAAATTTTGGTGTTTGAATGAAAATGGATGGCTCTTCCTGTAATTTTTTATGTCCATCGAGGTTATTGATCTTCCTGGTGATAGCTCCCTGTTACCACTACTGGTTCAGTTGGAGGTTTTTTTTTTAAAGTCTTGGGTGGATGGTTGTCCCCACGCGTGTGCATCTCTAGTTTTTATGGGTTTAATGGATGAAGGCACTCTACATCACTGTGTTTTGTTCATTTGGGAAATGATTGATTTCATCACTAAAAGCCATTAAATGGACTCTCCTGTTCTAACTCGGCCTTGTCATCACCTCAATGTTGTGGTTATTTTAAGAGCCATAAGGGTTACTCCCTGTGTGCGTTAAGCATCATTATCTGTCGGGTTGGAGCCTCGCTCCTCTGTGATATCCCTCTTGTCTCGGGACTTGTTATCTATCCACGAATAATTCGTGGTTTGCTCTGTGTATTCACTGTTGGTATCGGGGTGTTTCACCATTGAAGGAAGTTGGCTCTAGCTTCCCTGTGTTAGTCACAATGAGAAACTTTAATTCCACAAGTCTGAGGGTTGACATGGAACACCAGCCTGGCTTGTTGGTTTACCACTTGATTGTTGGATGGTTGTATATTGCCGACTATTTTTTAGTACAGACCCATCCAGTTGGCTATATGACAGTCATGTTGGTTTGGCATTTAGTTACTACCTCTGTAAAACTTTGGTAAACCATGTTCGTTATCTTCACGACTCAAGTTACACAGTCACTCTCCTTATGTTTGATAACTCAGTATTTTTAATGGAGAGGTATGTTTCCCCAATTCGAATGGATGTGTGGGTATGCATAGCTACCACAACTTGTTCGGTTGATTTATTTTCTACAACAGTGGTGAATTGTTTGGTTAATACATAGTCACTGGTAATTGCACTGAGAATCATTTGGATGATTAACTAGCATTGGTTATAAGGAATTGATGTTTCTCACACATATCACATGTGGGCATGGTAACTGTGTTCTTCTTTGGGTCGAATGACTATTGAGCTGGATCACTGTAGAGAATTTTTCCACTGCATATTTATAATTGTTCGACTGTGTAAACCTGGGTTTACACAACATAGTCAATTACAGTGTGATTAGATCACAACGATATTATATTTAATCGATGGCTCGTCATGATGGATGAGTTATTGCAATGGCTGCGTATTGTTTTTGTTTAATGGAGATGTTGCCTCATTGTGTTTGTTGTTTGTGCACTGTGTATAACATATATGGCTTCATACTCAGGGATACCCACAGAGTTTTTGATCATGTTTTGTTGCAATCGATCATTTGTTAGGAAATGTTGTTGATACCCCATCATGTTGAATGGATGGTATAGTTTTTAAGTCATATTGAATTTTTTTTTTTTTGGCAGTAGAAGAACTACATTGCCTGGGAAAATTACCCTATGCATAGCTTGTGTCAAAATGGTGACTGTGGGTTGTATTTCGGTCTTGATTATTTTGGGTTACTTCCATATATGTTCAATTAATGTCGTTGCATTTAAATGATGGGCCTAATTGTAGTAATAGTGACTTCATTGTTAATTTGAAAACATGACTTTGGGTATAGTTGTGGATTGAAGAAATGCATGGGAAGTGGTTGTTTTTGGTAGTTACAGATTGGAAATGGGTACTGTTCATAAATTGTTATAAAATGTAGAGTGTGTGAATGAAGGGAACAAAACCTCTTGCAAATTTTATAGGAACCCCGTTGTTTTGTGATGGCACTATGTGGGACATTTGATTTTGAATAGTGAACTTGTTAAATACACATAAACTATTATTTAGTCAAGTGATTGATGGTTGATGCATCTCCTTCCACATAATGTTTTATGGATCACTTAATTAATCCCATGAACAATAACCATCCTTCTTCCCTTCCATTATTTCACTTTCCGCTAATTACAAACCCCGTCACCTCCCAAATTCCTTTTTCACTCCCTGTTTTGAGATTGATTACAGTCAACAAAATTTCTGTGTTAAAATGGATGAAAGTGGTAGTGTCTTGTGTGGATTGTAGTGAGGTTTTATTGGTTTGCTTTACAGTTGATTGTTGTTATCATTGAGCAGTGACCATGTTTATCCACTTTCATTATATCATATTTTCACTCAATGCAAACCCCTCACA
>JASDQU010010067.1:23596-45581 GCA_032191745.1 Picea mariana | reverse complement strand
CCTAAAAAAAAATCGTAATTCTATTCATCCATAGAGAACCAAATTACATTTTGTAGGTGTTGAAAGCACATGCCCATTACTTGGGTAAACTGGGAGAAGTGTCAGAAGCCAGAAATGGCCCAAAGTAAAAAAACCACAAAGAATGTACCAAATAAGGAGCTGGGAATAAACCCAAATTGAGGCAGAAAAATGCCAAGAGGCCTCAAGAAAGTACAACCTAAAACATGACAGGAAGCATAGAATGAAGAGAACCTGGATGGACCAGGCCAGAGCGGAAAAAAACCCCATCGAGAACAGGATCCAAAGGGACCTCAAGAGAGATTGCAGCCACAAAGAAGGAGAACCAGAACCCGCACGCCCAAGACAGACCTCAAAGCGCTGACCCCAATAACACAAAATCAACACTGCACACCCGAGAGAAGGACCTCAAAAGATATGAAATAGACCCCGCCATAAAGAAGCAGAAAAACTCAAGCAACCACTCTGCAACACAGATCAGAAGGGGACGCATGGGATCTCAGACACCAAGACCACCGAGAAGGCCATGACATTGCATCAAGCCCTGAAAAAACCAACATGGATGGCTTGGTGAGGTCCAAACCCTTAGAAATCTTCAATTAATTTCCTCCATGCACACTAGAGGCTGAAGAGATAGAGGAGCAAAAACCCGCAGACGATAAAAAAGGCTCCAAGTATCAAATCTAATGAGACAGTCCGAAAAGTAAAGCAGATGCGGTGTACATAAAACCAGATCCGAAGAGAATACCAGCTCTGTGCCCAGATAAATCCGCCACAAGACACTCATCAGGAGTATCCAACCGGACTACAACTCACCAGATCCAGATCCGCACACGGATCTAGCCTCCACAGAACAAGCAAGAAAGGGCGTGATCGAGGCAACGAGTAGATCTGAAGAGCCATACGACGCCAGATTCACACCCATGGAGGAAGGAACACCCACCTAACAATGATATGGAGCCACCGACATCCCTTCGCACCCCAGAACTATAGATATACAAGCCATCATATAGAGGCGGAAACACCATAGAAAGCCCAAAAGGTAACAGATCCCCTTAGGAAATAAGAATCTGGATACAAAAAGAAAAAAAACAAGCAACCCCTAAGTCGACAACGCAAGCAATAGACCCCCAATCACAAACGATCTATGTCAAGAAGAATAACAGAGCTCCCAACCGCTCCACCGTGTTGATGCAAGCGTATTAGGACAAATCTGGGGACAAACCCCATTGCAACCGAAGAGAAATAAGCGAGCGATGAAGGAAGGAGAGGAGAAAAAGTGGGGAGGGGAGGGGTTTGCGACTGAGGAAACCCTAGCCATAGACCCCATCAAGCTTCACTTTCATATATATATATGTGTGTGTGTGTGTGTGTGTCCCTATCTGGGATTGTCCATTTCTTTTCACTTCCATCTATGCTGAAAAAATTCCACTTTCCATCCTTACTTACAAACTCAATTTTGTTTCAAAACAAAACATTACATTCAAAGACTAAACATAAATTAAAGGCGGAAATTCATTTCCTCATGAAACTACCCATCAAAATATTCTTGAATGATAAAATGTCCAACATCTAGCAAGAGTGTTTCCTTTGAGATATCATTTGCCATGGAGTTAATATCCCTAGGTATATGGTTCATGGAGAACCTGTAAAGTATCAGATGTAATATAATATGCATAAACAATAATATGCAACAGATATCAATGGAACAACAAAATATTGAGAAGAGCAATACCAAAAATAATACCTTTATTGAAAGAAAGCAATGTTCACTTGCCTCTTCGATGGGGAAACCTCATGCAAAGTAGAGATCTATTACAATAAATCCCAAGAAAAGATTTATCATGCCTCCTACTCTTATTTATACTAATTCTATCCTCTAAAGGACATTCTAGAGGAAGATCTTTCTAGAAGAGGAAGCTTCTATTAGGTATTTTTACATTGACTTGTTTACAATGATTAAATAGGCCTTACTAACTAATGTCAGCCTTTATTACATGGAAAATATATTTAGGCCTTATTAACTAATGTCTACCTTTATTACATGGAAAACATAATATTCCATCTACGTGAGGGGTTAGGTACCTAACATGCCCTCCCCCTTGAAAAATAGCCTTGTGCTCAAGGCTTAAGATGATGAAACTACTGCAAAATGGTAGTTGGTTCCGAGGTGGCATATTTTGGTGGAGTATCCTTCCAATGAACCAAAACTTCCTTGATGGTGCGCTGACAAAGGCGACACTCTCAGTGGTCCAAGATGGCCTGTGGCTGCAACCAAATAGAACCTTCTTCATCCAACTCTGGTAGGTTGGTCTCAGTGTGGCATTTGGTGCCAATCAATTTCTTCAGGCATGAGACATGAAAAATAGGATGTAGCTTGGAGTGACTAGGAAAAGCTAACTGATAGGCCTCTAGCCCCACGTGTTTGAGAATAGTATAAGGACCACAAACTTTTGGTGCAAGTTTCTGACATTTTTGGGATTTGAGTGAAGTATGCTTGTATGGTTGGAGACGTAGAAACACATGATCCCCTTCAGTAAATTGACATTCAGAACAACCCTTATCTGCTTGTTGCTTCATGCGTTTTTGAGACATTACCAAATTTTCTTTGAGAGTACGGAAAATGGTTGTGCAGACAGTAAGATTGCGGTTAACCTCTTGAACCTTAGAGACACCCGATATGTATGGGAGAACCAATGGTGGCTTCTGTCTGGAGACTGCTTCAAAAGGAGTCATGTGAGTGTTAGTATGGCAAGAGGTGTTGTACCACCATTAAGCTAGAGGTAACCACTGAACCCACTAATGTTGTATGTCAGATGCAAAACACCTCAAATATGTTTCCAAATACTTGTTGACCACTTTCATTTTTCCATCAGTCTAGGAATAATAGGTTGTGCTTGTTATTGCACAAATTGTAGGTTGGGAAAACCTACAATCCACAAGATGGTGAGAACTATGGGAATACCTACCCACTATCACCTTAGATAAGTACTCCCCACGCTTTAGTGAAGGAGATATCCTACACAAGGGGGTAATCTCGGGTGACCCTAGTGGGGAATGAGATGGAAATTGGAGTAATAGAATTTTATGCCCCTAAAGGTCAAGATAATAAGTGGAAGATGGCTTGGATATGAGTCTTGATGATGGTGAATGGTTTCCAAAGATTTGGGTACCTACACCAAAGTGTTACACCTGCCCGAGACAAGACAAATAACCAAGATACAAGCTTGGATATTAAAGGGACAAGCAAGTGAAGCTTTCTGTCCTAAATTACAGCAGTAAACAAATATATATATATTAGTAATGAAATCATTATTTACTGCAGAAATAACCATCAAAATTATCAAGTAGTTATTGGACAATGAAGCACTAAATCAATAGATAACCTTCCAATATTCAAGCACAAATTTTGACAATAAAATAGGGCTGTTAGATAGTGTTTTCAGAGAATTATTGTAACAGCCAAGTGTCTATATCAAATATTTGCTACAACATTAAATTCCAACCATAAAAATTGACAAGTAAATCGTAAAAAAGATAGACAATAATCAATAGAATAAGAGTACACGTTTACAAGTAATTTCCACGGTTGAAAAGCAAGTTAAATGAGAAAATGAATGTGTTTTTATGTAGCCCTAGTGGTTGTATATTTTATTTGATTATAACAAGAGAAATACTAGGCCAATCAAGATGCCTCAGTGGCATTTGCATGCTTAAGACACCAAGAGAAATTTCCAACTTAAACGATTTCAATATCTCTCAAAATCACAGGTACCAATGCAAGTAATTTATATATCCAATGCAAAATTAGATTAGTGTCTTGCCAAATGGGTTATGGAGTCTTCTTGTATTAGGTTAGGTCTACTACTTCTGAAGGGGTGTAAGCCCTTTTACTCCCTTGAGCAAATAACCCTAACAAGGTAAATCTAGGAGGGTGTAAGCCCTTTTACTCCTCCTAGCAACCTTTGCATAAGCTTATCCAATCAACAAAAATGATAAATTGGTGGAGAGTATATTCCCTTTTATTCCTCCAAGGATGTATCCAAGAACAACCATGAAACAAGAAAGAAGAACTAACAATATGGAGATTTTTCTTACCAATTTCAAGAGAAATGCTAGACAAACCCTTGTTTACCAAGAAAATATCACCAACTTGCAAGAATAAGCTTCCAAGAAGTGTAGCACACCACTTTTCTCCATAACACAAATACAAACCATAGCATAAGAGAGACAGAGATGAAGTTGCCCAAGAGGGGCAAAAATTTCAGCCAAGTACCTCTTCTCACATGAGAGAGTTATGATAAAATGAAATAAATTTGATCCTTATTTATACAAAAACTCCTAAAAAGTGTGTGTCCACATTTAGTTAGGGTAAACCAAAAAAAAGGGAACCATCCCCCTTTATTTTTCCCCTTTACAAATAATTTGAATTTAACTTTAAAATTTCACATAAGAAACCCTAGAAATATGACGTCACAGACTAGAAGGTGATGTTTTGGCACTTTGAGGGGGTCGTTGGGTTGTTGAAGAGAGCACTAGGCCTCCAAAGGCCACGTGTCATTGTGCAATGTGTCTTCCTTCTCCATCAATCGTGCCCAACCATATTCAAACATCACCACCATCATCCAAACCCTAGCCCTAGGGTGACATCAAGCCCTCCAAGATGACATTTTGACAATTTAAGGCCAAATGTTGGGATAATATGGGCTAGGTCTCATTGTCCCAAGTCTCTTCTCTTTCCTCCAAAGGAAACATTCAAGCTCTGGCTGCTCCCAATGTTCGGGTCATGGAATCCAACATATGGGCTTCCTTCCCCAATGAAGGCCCAAGCTAAGCTTGTTCCTCCAAAACGTCCATCAACAAGGTCCTACAAAGACAGACAAGTGCACCCTCTAAGGATCTCAAGTCAAAGCATCATGGAAAGTAAAATCACATTTAATACAAGATCCACCTAAACATGTGCACCAAAACTACCTTATCAAATTAAACAAGTGCTCAAAGACCCTATGCAATTTGCCAAGTTTAGGTATGGGAGGGTTGACAATGTGACCTATTGGGTGAGTCATTCCTTAAGTCAAGGAGTGTTTCCCAAGTGGACCCCTCTCTAAGTCATGTAAATAAGGTGAAGTCTATGAGGGTAATACTTTTTGGCATGAGGTTCATGACATACAAGGGTCCATAGTGTCTCATTTATGGGTGCCTTTGTAGAGGGTGTGTTGCAACTTCATTTTCAATGCATCCTTTTTCCAAGCCCATTTATTTGCCATTAATTAATTAAGGTCTGGAATCACTGGGTACTCCCAATGCGTAACATAAATCTTGGGGGTAGTACCATACTATCACTTGAAGGGAGAGGTACATAGAGTGCCATAGGGATAAATCAAAGCTTGTAACACACTTGTGTAGATCCCTCAACAAGTGGGACATTTTATATATGTGCATTTTATTTTGCAGGTATTTGTTTTTTTAGGATAAATGTTTCATTGTTATCAAGACCTCTTTAGGTGAGCATTTGGAACGTTATAGATTTGGATTTTATCTTTTTCCAGCTACATTCCCTCTGGGCATTCAACCTTTTCTTCCCATGAAACGAGGTACAATCCCTTCTTGGGTCAGTACACCCGAAAATCCCAAAAGATAAGGAGATGAAAGGATGAAGTGTGAAAACTGTTAAGTATGATCGTGAATGGCATGATGACTCATCAAGGGGACCTACTAGTAGCAAACCTATCCCTAATTTGACCACTTACTAGGGCACAATGTCAAGCACCAAGGTGAAACATGGAAAAGAGCATAATTTCCAAGTATAAATTCTATAATCAAAAGCAGCTTTAAATGCAACATATTCAAATACCTAAAATATTAAAGTGACACTTACCACAATAACTGACTTGTACCTCATGGAGAAAAACCCATTGTCTTCTGGAAGCAAGATGACGTGGTGAATTACATCGTGATGAACCGGGGATGTGTGGTGGTGAAGTGGGTCTTTGTCTATGCATGTGGACATTGTCAATCATCTACCTCTTGGTACTCCATGTCTGCGATTTGAGGGCCTCAAGACATCATCTCCTTAGTTATCCCTAGAAATTGGCAATAATAGTGATGAGATGCAATTGAGTTCCCTGGAGCCTGAATAATTCTTGCAGAATTGTTGGTAAAAGTGGGATCACGATCATAAAAAAATAGAATGAGGCATTCCATGGAGTTTGAAGATATTATCCATAAAAAATGAGTCATTGTGGATGTTGTGAACGGGTTTTAAAGAGCACAAAAATGAGCATTTTTGGAAAGACGATCCACTATCACCATGATGACTGACTTATTGCTTCATTTGGGTAAGCCCACAACGAAATCCATATAAATATCCGTCCAAATAGTAGGTGGAAGCATAATTGGTTGGAGTGTACCAGGAGGTTTGGTAGTCTTTCTCTCATTGCGTTGACATGTATCACATTCAGCCACAAAGGTGTGGATGTTCTGTTTCATATTTTCCCAAAAAAAAAGATGATTTGACCCGTTTGTAAGTTTTGGTAAAACTTGAATGACCTGTTGTAGGTGAAGCATGAAACACAGAGAGCACCTTGGATTTAAGTGTAAACTATTTTCTTAAATACAAGTGACCTTTGTAGAGAAACTCCTCACTATGCCAAGAGTACTCTGAAGCAGCTTGGGGATCCTGTTGAATTTTTTGGATTATGTCGTAAATTTTGGGGTCTTGCAACCATTCATGTCGAACAACCTGAAGTCAGTCAACAACAATGAATGAGAGGGAAAAAGGGACCCTTCATCTTCATATTTCCTAGAAAGATCATCAACCACTGATCCATATGGATGCCAGTGGCCTCCCACCTATTCTGATTAGTTCATTTTGACAATTTTCTAGTTGGGCAGTTTTTTCCTAGTTTTCTGGTCCCCGATTTTCGGGGCTGTTTTGAGGCCCTAAGCAACGTTTTTAGGGCTCGCCATAATAAAACTATAGAGAAAGTTGGATTTTGACGACAACATGTGTAGTTCTCGGATATACCTTTACAACAGGCTATCGTGTGGCTAAAATAGAGATCATATGCAAAAGTTACAACCCCGGGAAGTTGATGTACTAACTTACCCCAATGGGGCCCACATGACTTTTGGCACTTCATCTCCTAGGGTTAGGTTTTTGGATGTCTAGGGTTTTGGAATTTCTGTTTATTGTAAAAAGGCTTAGAGAGCCTCATTGTAACCATCTTCTTGCGAATGAGCATAGCCATCACATTTCTTCTCAGAGATAATCCACCACCATTCTAGCAAGCTTGTTTTCAGTCTGCATTTTACAGTTTCAACATATTTCCTTATTAAATAGAGCCCCTGGCATAACACTGCATATTTCATTTTTATTGTATCTCTATTATTGTTCCTTGTGTTTCTGTGTTAAGCATAATACTAATCTATATTCATTTTGTTATGCTCATAAAATCTGGATCAGTGGTATTAGAGCGGTCTGTTCCTTGTCCTTCTTAATGCATGTCCTCAACGAGGTCCGAGTACAAAGAATTGGGTCTCGAGCTCTCTCACGGTGGGAGAAAATAAAGATGAAGGGACATGATATCCTTTTAAAATGTTACTCGAGGAAGCCCTCACGCAACAGAGGAACGAGATGATGGATAGTTTTGTGAAAATCCTTCAACGACTACCAACATGCGACGCATCTTCCTCGAGCGGAGGCATTGCCCCCTTCAAGGTACAAATCAACTTTGAAATTCCTATATTTGTAGGTTATATAGACACATATGTTGTAAACAAATGGTTGAATCTACTAGAAGGGTATTTTTATGTCCATAACTTTTTGAATAGAGAAAATATTACTTTTTCCCTCCTCAAAGTCGTTCCCCATGTCAAATATTGGTGATAAAATTTCTGTGAGCAAAAGGAAACAGATGAACCCTCATTATTTACAGTCGCAGTCACATGGGAGTCCTTAAGGGATGTTATTAAGGAAAAATACTACCCTGTCAAAAGTTATGATGACTTGTATACAAAATGGACCACATTGTGACAGGAAAGAGACCAAGTAGTGCCAAAGTCCACAAATATCTTCCATACCTTGTGCACCAAGATGTATATCAAATATTCTGAGCTACATATGGTTCTCAAGTATTGCGGTGGTCTGCATAGATAAATCTAGTCCGAAATGGAGTTTTTGTACATCTCGTCCTTGGGCGCGACCTATCGATATGTCGTCAAAATCGAGCAGAAGCTTAAACAAAAGACACGACAATTTGGGCTTGGGAACCCCTCACAAAAAAATAAGGGAAACCCCAACCCGTAGAACAAAGGATAGAGAAAATATGGACAACCTTAAGAAAACTGGGCTAAGCTGCAAGCAAAGAAGGACACCAGAATGATAAAGAAAGATATTGGGAAGTGGTGCGAGTTCCATAAGATCTTCTGGCATAACATTGTTGATTTCCACTCAAATCAGTCCCTGGTGGTTGAGGTGAAATCCTATGAATCAGATGCGGGTTCCGACTCTGAGTCAGAACCAGAAAGGGGGAGACAAATCATTGACACAGAACCCAGTGCCACCATTGCTACCACCAAGATCCAGCCCGGTGAAACAGACGAGCCAAAGGAAGGCGAACCCCTATTTCATTCATAGATGTGGGTGAAAGGCACCCTGCTGCACTTCATCGTTGATAGCAATAGCTAGAAGAACCTCATCTCAACAGAGTTTGTCAAGCAGCTAGCCCTGCCAACAATGCTACACCCACAACCCTACACCATTGGATGGCTCCACCAAGGAAGTGATCTATGTGTCAGCCAACAATGTCGCATGTCATACGACATCAAGCCCTTCAAATATGAGTTATTGTGTGATGTCGCTCCTCTCAAAGTTTGTAATGTTATTTTGGGACAACCTTGTATATGAGTCTAGGCCTCGCAGTGTTATTATTACTTTGGAAAGGAAATTGTACAGGATACCTGAGGCAGTCCCAACTAGTGCTATTTCCTTGATCTCTGCCAAGCAATGTAGGAAGGTCATCTCTCAGACCGAAAAGTTTGTGTTCTTTGGGATTCCCTCTCAGAGTGAGCGAAAGATTGCATCCACATCCAGGGCCTCCGTGACTGACATCTCCACACATAAGAAGCAAGTAGATAAGGTCATGGAAGAATACACAAATATATTCTCTTCACCTACTGGGGTATGCCTGGACTGTTAGGTCAAGCATCCCATTGATATGACCCCCAGCGCATCACTACACAATGGGCTAGTCTACCTCTGCTCTCTGTTAGAGAATGAGGAGATCAAGCGACAAATCCAAGAACTGCTCCACAAGGGGAAAATCCATCCCAACTCATCACCTTGTGGGAGCCCAATTGTGCTGGTGCAAAAGAAATATGAGACCTGACGACTCTGCATTGATTATCGTGCCCTAAATAAAATCAAAGTCAGGAACCAGTACCCGATTCCCCAAATCGATGATCTCCTTGATCATCTCAAGGGGGCCAAATACTTCAGTAAGATTGATATGAATTATGGCTACCACTAGGTACCAATAGAAGAAACAGATGTATGGAAGACAACCTTTAAGTCAAAAGAAGGTCTTTTTGAATGGCTGGTCATGCCCTTTGGTTGACAAATGCTCCAACAAATTTCATGAGAATGATGGACAATATCCTGCGAACTTTCACCAATAATTTTGTAGTGGTGTATCTGGATGACATCCTTATCTAAAACAAGACTTGGGCGGAACACTTGCATCATATTCAACGGGTTCTGCACACCCTGTGACAACACAAGTTATATGCCAACTTGGAAAAATGCTCCTTCGACATGGACAAGGTCTAGTACCTAGGCTACATCGTTGATCAACATAGTGTGCATGTGGATCCAGGCAAGATCCAGGTCATCCGTGACTGGCTATCCCCAACCACACTCACTAAGCTTCAGATCTTGTTGGGCCTTGCCAATTTCTACCGAAGGTTTGTGTTGGGATTATCCCATATTGCATGGGCCATAAGCCAAGTAACCATGGGTGATGGTAAGGAAAAATTTATGTGGGGCCTGTCCCAACATCAAGCGTTCGATGATTTGAAGCAACTCTTGTGCTCAACCCCCATACTTTCATTACTGGACCTGTAGCATCCCTTTGAGATTGAGACAAATGCTCCAGACTATGCTGTGGGCATAGTTCTCACTCAGCACGGCCACCCCATGGCCTATCATAGTGAGGCACTATCATATGTCATCTGTAAGTACCCTACTTACGACAAAGAAATGTAATCCATTGTGAAAGCCTGTCACTAGTGGTGGATACATTACATTCTTGGGAAGGAGACAGTCATCCACACAGATCATAAGCCACTGCAGTTCATGTAGACACAAGGAAAATTGCAGAATGACCGCCATCAGAAGTGGTCCACACACTTGCAACAGTTCCACCTCAACATCAAGTATAAAACAAGGAGTACCAACCAAGTCATTGATTTCCTCAGCCGACCTCCAGTCGTGACACTCACCACAGTGCTATAATCGTGTGGCCACGAGACCTTCGGATGGCCCCACCTCTAAAGACAGAACTTGATTTCACCACCAACTACCAAATGTTGGGCGCAAACTCAGTTGTTGCTAATTTCCATATTCAGGATGGGTTGTTGTGCCATCTGGGCCATCTCCATGTTCCATCAAGCAAGAGAGGGAAGTTGATTTGGGAATCCCACTATAGTCGGGTGGCATGACACTTTGGCATTGAAAATCCAGTGGCAATGCTGCAAAAACATTTCTACTAGCCGAAACTTCGACATGATGTCAGCAAGGATATCAAATCCTGCATTACCTGTGCTATTGCCAAACCGACCAATAAGAAACATGGTATGTACACCCCTCTGGCTACTCCTGATAGGCCATGGGAATCCATCTCAATGGAATACATGTTGGGCATTCCATCCACCAAGAGGGGAAAAGAATGTGTTTTTGTGGTTGTTGATCGCTTTTCCAAGATGGTGATTCTGGCCTCTTGCAAGAAGAGCATCACTGCAGAGGCCACTTCCAAGCTTTTCTTTGAACGAGTTTGGGTACATTTTGGAATCCCACAAACCATTGTCTCAAATCGGGATAGTCGATTCCTCATCACATTCTGGTCGAGCCTCTGGTCATTGCTGGACACCAAGCTCGCCAAATCCACTACCTTCCACCCCCAGATAGATGGCCAAACTGAGGTCGTCAATCGGATGATCATGCATATCCCACGCATGTACAATTCCAAGCACCCCCGCACATGGGATGAGAGTCTTCCCTATGTTCAGCATAGTTACAACCGACCCCTACATAGCTCAACTAGCCACAACCCATTTCAGGTGGGGTTGGGATTCCAACCATTGGGTCCCATGGATGTTTCACTACCCCTTGTGGTCACCCCGATCAACTCATCACCTTCTCCGATTGAAGCTGAAAAAGCCACCTAGTTCATTGAGAGGATCCAATGCATCTGCCAATAGGTTCAGAATATTTTACAGAAGTCCAATACTAAGTACAAGCAGTGCTGTGATCAACACTGGGTGCCAAATAAGTTTCAGGTGGATGACAAAGTTTGGTTGCACTTGTAGAAAGAATGTCTAACAGGGCCCCATCGGAAGCTTCGCCCACTCCGTTATGGACCTTACACTATCACCAAGGTTGTGGGTGACAATTATTTTGAGCTCAACATTCCCCCTTTCCTTGGCCTACACCTAGTGTTTAACGTGGATCTCCTTCGACCATATTTCCCACCATTATTGGACACCTCAGAGATAGAAGAAAAATTGACACCAACATAGCTCAAACCTGACTTCCTGCAACAAACATCCAATGATTATATTGTGGAAACACAGGTCAAGGGAACTCTCCAGCAAAGGATCCATCTTTATCGAGTTTTCAAAGCAGGATAACTAATACACCAAGGCAAGTGGCTCACTCGGGGCCAAATTCAACAGAAATTTCTTCATCTGATGGGGGAACTCAACACAATGGATACCATTTCTTACTAAGGGGGTATGATTGATCCAGATGGATGTCGTGGCCTCCCATCTATTCCAACTGGCTCATTTTGGCATTTTTTTCCTAGTTTTTGGGTCCCCGACTTCTAGGGTCGTTTTGAGGCTCTAAACAACATTTTTAGGGATTGCTACAATCAAATCGTAGCCGGAGTTAGAGTCTTCCGACAACATGTGTGTTCCTCGGATAGACCTTTCCAATAGGATATCATGCGCCTAAAATAGAGATCATATGCAAACGTTATGACCCCTGGAATTTGATGTACTAACTTACCCCAACAGGGCCCACATGAATTTTGGTGCTTCATCTCCTATGCTTAGGTTTTTGGATGTCTAGGGTTTTAGATTTTTTGTTTATTATAAACGGGCTTAGAGTTCCTCATTTTAACCATCTTCTTGCGAATGAGCGCAACCGTCACATCTCTTCTCAGAGATAAGCCGCCACCATTCTAGCAATCTTGTTTTCAGTCTGCATTTTATAGTTTAAGCATATTTCCTTATTGAATAGAAGTCAGGTTTATTGTATCTCTGTTATTCTTCCTTGTGTTTCTGTGTTAAGAATAATAATAATATGTATTCATTTCTTTCTACTCATAAAATCTAGATAAACCACCACATTTGCTTTTCCCTTCCTCTAAACAATCTCATAATCATATCCAAACAACTTGGTCACCCATTTTTGTTTCTCCTGGGTTGAAATTCATTGTTCCAGGAAGTACTTAAGGATTTGATGATCCATTTTAATTTGGAAGAGTTGTCCCAATAGATAAGGGCACTAGAGATCTACTGCATGCAAAATAACCAACATTTCCTTTTCATAAATCAATTGGCCCAAATGTCAATATGACAATTGTTTGCTGGTGAAAGCCAAAGGTCATCCATATTGCATGAGGACTGCCCCGATTCCTCTCCCTGATGCATCACATTCTAGAACAAAGGTCTTGGTGAATTCAGGTAGGGCCAGTATAGGTGTAGTGCACACAACTTCTTTCAAGGCTTGGAAGGATTGGTCAGCTGCTGGAGTCCAACTGAAAGCATTCTTTTTAAGGAGAGTTGTGAGAGGAGCCACAATTTTTCCATAATTCTGAACAAACTTGCGATAATATCTTGTTAAAACCAGGAAACCATGCATACTTTTAAGAGTTTTAGGGTATGTCCAATTATGCATAGCTTCAATTTTCTTGGGATCCACCCTTAAACCATCCTTACCAACAATATGACATAGTTACTCAACTTCAAAGGTGCCAAAAGAACATTTAGACCATTTGAGGAAAATTTGGTGCTTGGAGAGAAGATGAAGAACTTGATCTACATGGGAAAGATGGGTTGGACACATTTTACTATAGATGATAATATCATCAAATAAAACTAACACAAAGTGACGGAGGAAAGGATGAAAGACATGATTCATGAGACTTTGAAAAGTGGAGGGAGCATTACAGAGACCAAAGGGCATGACCAAGAACTCATAGTGGCCCTCATGAGTGAGAAATATAGCCTTGGGGATGTCTTCCTCTTTCATACATATCTAGTGGTAGCCCAAACAGAGGTCAAGTTTGGTAAAGTATTGAGCCCCACCAAGTTCATCTAAAAGGTCATCTATGATGGGAATGGGAAATTTGTCCTTGATGGTGAGTTTGTTAAGGGAACAAAAACCAAAACATATGCGCGGAGTGCCTTTCTTCTTGAGTACTATGACAATAGGGGAAGAATATGGGCTGGTACTAGGACAAATAACACCAATTTCTAAAAATTCTTGGACAATTTTCTCAATTTCATTTTTTTGAGCAAAGGGATGATGATAAGGGCGAACATTGGGAGGAAGACTAACTAGGATTAAAGGAATGGAATGGTCATGATCTCCACGGAAGGGGGGAAGATCTTGGGGAGTTTAGAAAACAATGGGATGGTGAGAAAGGATAGCTTGAAGGTTGGGGTGTACCAAGGGTGTCTCAACTGCTTGAATGGAATGGAGTTGGGAAATGATGCCAGAATGACCTCTTTTAAGTAACTTTTCCATGCCGTGGGAACTGATGATCTCCGGGGACCCTGCTATAATTCCTTAGAATTTATACTTATGTCCTTCCTATTGGAATTGTATGGTTAAATCCTTAAAATCCATGGTTATGGGGCCAAGAGTGCATAACCCTTAAGCACCAAGCACAATGTCATAACCACCAATGTCAATAGAAAACATGTAAGATTTCAGGTTATACTGACCAATTTGTAGTCACACATTTTCACAACGTCCCCCACATTTCATGGAACAACCATTGGAAATCATATTTTAAAAATTGTTGACAGTACAGATGCATCAATTGACCTCTTGAGAAAGGAGGTGATGAATTAAATTATGAGTGTTTCCATTGTCAACTAGGATGGTGAATTTCCTGTGCTTAATGTGACCAATCAATTTGAGGGTTTGGGGAGCAGAAAAACTAGTGAGAGCATTCAACAAAATAATTGGTTCAACTTTGGGATGATCAGAGGGTGGTGAAATATTATCTTTTTGGGGTAGCTCAGCTTCAGAAGAGACCTCAACATCTTCATCAGAAACATCCTCTGAAATGGCCATAATTTTTTTTTGTTCTTTACACTCATGCCCTGGGAATTATTTTTCATCACAATTATAACAGAGACCCTTGAGTTGGAATTCATCCATTTATGTCTGTGTTAATTTTTGGACCTTGAGAGGAGCGACCTGAGGGGCAAGGGTGGTTGGTTTAGGGCGAGGAACAAAAGTGGGTTTTCTGCTCTGGGCCAATATGAACTATTGTGCCTCCTTGGCATGTTTATTTTCTTCCAACCAAGTCTGGGGGTGAGGCATTATGACCTGAGCTCGGATTTCATCCTTGAGGCCACTATTTTGAGAACTCAACACACCCTCAAAATTTTATGAAATTTTGGGGTACCACTTTGCTTTATTTTCATCCTTATACTTCAATTCTCTCATGGTCAAGACTTGTTTCAAAATATTCTTTTGTTCTTTGCTCGTTTCGGTCAAGTCCCAAACTTAAGATGAATTGTCACTAGAAGAGAGATAAGTCTAGATCATTTAGATGTTGAAAAATGGGTCTTCAACACTTAATATTTTCAAATATTATCGAAACTCCTGACAATACTTGACTTTTCCCAATGCTCGACAGTCACCTCTTAAGAGCACCGAAACTAATAAACGTCGGGCATCGCTCATGATAACTTGCAGTTGAAACTATTAAACTATTGAGAAAAGGAATTCGCCAATGCTAATGAGCATCGACCATCGACGCCCGACTTTGAACATAAAAAAATTAGATTAGGGAAAGCCAAGCCCCAACGTCGATAAGTGAAATTTTACTCCAAATGATGGTAATTTGATTCTAACGAGAAGACCATCTGAGCCATTGATTCCTTAAGGTTGAATTCCACTCAATTCTGATGTAAGGTGAAGCCATGTAAGTGTCCTCCACATCACTTTTAACACATCAATCATCATGCGGATATTCGTATTTTCCACTTTTTCATCCACATCGACACTAACACATCATTAAATACATAAATCATGCACCACCATGACACCTCTCCATGTCAACTAGGTAGGCCAAGTCATTGAGTATTTTTTCAAGCCACATCAGCTGAGTCACGTCATTCATGCCACATCAAGCTCCACATCATCATGAGAAATTCACATCGGTCATCGAGGCACCATATATTTTGATGAAAAAGGTCAAAGGAAGTAGTCGAGGTTTGAACTCATCGACGTCGAGGTTACATCGGTCGTTAGAAAAAAAAAAAGCGTAGTTGTATTAGGATCCATGAGTTTTCAACCACCGATCATCGATAGCTTATCAGTGTTGGCAAACTAAGACCAAGAAGCTACACTTTTCAACACATGAACGAGACCGCCGATGACCCATTTCAATGCGTATTTTTACCTATCTGTGTAGGCCATGCTAGCCGAGGGAGGCCTCAAACTTCATGCTACATGATTTCAATGCCACATCAGCATCTTGAAAAACTCACCACGAAGATCACACAAACATGACTTCCAACACTCATATTCATTGGGATTGTCAACTAAACAACGATATAAGTCATTCGAACCTTAGGAAAGGAACATATCCCCGATCCCCGATATTAGTAATTGTCACGTGCCAACTCGTCACTATTCAATATTTTCGATAGACTAACTCAACATTCCTTCTGTGTCGTTGATGTACATAGCACATTATTTCCAGAGCACGTCAATGATGACGTAATTAATACCTAAATATCCTTAATGATTTTGTTGTACTCGACAATGGTAAATTTGGATGGGATTGGCGGAAACAAACTATTTGAATCCAATTTGGATTGTTCATTTTATCATTGTTTGCATAGAGCGTTTGAGGGTTTCATCCTGCGAGGAATTCTTGAAGAACCAAGTGTTGCGCTCGTTCGAGCTAACTGTTGTCGTATTTTCTGTCAATTTGGGACTGGTAAGTGCTAAAGGCCAGAAAAAGTCATCTCGCTTAGGTATTTGGTTCTTATGATAAATATTTTCCTTTCAATGATGTTTGATATATAGAGAACTGACTTAAGTTGTTTTTACAGGAAAAATGACTCCTCGAAGACCAACAACCCATCAGTCACCAAAGATGTCGAAGGGGAAGAATATATTGGTTGGAGAGGCTTTTATTCCTACTACTACCAAAGAATTGGAATTCGCACCCAAGGTGGAGCCTGCAATCAAAATGTCACAGAAGAAACTGCCAACTCCACCACCACTCTACAAAGATACACATACAAGCACATCAACGAAGGTACCTATGCCCACTTTGCTTGAACTATACAATAAAATTCATAATGATGATTTTCCTGAATTTACTCCGTGTAGTGACCTAAAAGTAAGAGTCCTGGACAACCATGTCTTTCAAAATATCAAATTATCATCCCTGTAAATGGTAGCCTCCAAGACCTCGGTTTTACCCTATGTAGAAACCTTGAAATGGATAATTAACCACACCAAGGCCGACGAATGCTTGATTAACAATATCAATGATAAATGTGTTGGTGTCTGGTTTCCAATGGAGGTCAACAAAAATTGCAAACTCAAGGAGCCCGAAGTTAGGCTTAACACTGACTTCGTGGTCGAGTTTTATGAACACCATAACACTAATAAATTGTTGGTGTCCTGGTGGAAGGAAGATAAGAAATTTATGAACAAATCCTCCGAGTGGTACAATACTATAAACCTTAAAGAACCATATATGTTTATCATGGCCCTGATATGCCGGTTGTATGGAGAAAAATATTAATCCAAAATCTTGCAAGCTTGGATGCCCTTGGCATATACAATAGCCATATCTAGAAGTGTTTTCAATTAGGGTGCAATAATTTCAAAACAATTGAGTATTAGGGTTGAGAAATCACATAAACCAAAAGCAGGAGAATTCCCCTCCTTTTCTATGGCCTCCTACCTATTAGATGCAGTGTGTGATAGAAATGTATTTCCATGGATGGCATTAAGATGACATATCTCAAAATTACCCATCCATGTCTATTTCAACGTTTTGTGGGAGAATAGGTATAAGAAGTCTTATGATGCAATTTGTGATGAAATTTTGTCTAGGGTATATTTCATAATCTTTAAATAGAATTCTCCAAGGCTTTCTGATGTAGCAAGAAAGGTCATATCCAAAGTAGGGCATTGGTACCTGGAAGATAAAAGTACTTACCTCATGATTTGTGGAGCCATCGAGGCCCCACACCTATTTCAAATTCATGTTCCAGATTGACTGGTGTTGGGGGAGATTTGTTACCAGACTATCTTGCAAGGCTTCAATGCCTCCCTGGTGAAAAATAAGAAAAGATCATTCATTCCATACAAATTCTATGTAGGCTATCATTTTGTAAAATACACCAAACATGCCATGCAGGAAGCTCAAAACCAGGTATAATACAGGTTTTACACTGCATATATAGGAAACATGATCCAAAAAACTTAGTGGCTCAACACACTAGTCAGGTAGTATCTCACTAGTTGTATGCACATGACAGTTTTAAAGATGGGATCTTCATTGAAAATGCTCTAGATTGGGAAGAGGTCCTACGAAGGAAAGATAAACCAGACATGACTTGATTGAAGGCTATGTTAGGAGATAAAAAATTATAATGGTTGGAACAAACAACATAAGTTGATGTACAATCACAAAACAAAAATGCAAAGCAAGAAACAAGAAGAGATGAAGCACAAAGGCTCTTAGTCAAATTCCGGAGAACAGTTTGTGAGTATGGGAAAAATCCTACCCTCCAAGAATTGGGGTCTCTAGTAATAACTCTAGTGGATGTGCATGTGGGAGGAGAAGAACAAACACCCCCAAGAGAAATATCACCTCAAGGAAACAATGATTAGTTAGAGACAAAGCAGGTACAGGTAGGGAAATCATGAAAGCTATATGTGGATTAGGTACAGATAGGACAAACAACATTTGGATCAACATCTGAAGTCTTTACAGTGACATCGGGACCAGGTGTACTAGCACCAATAATAACTGATATGATTACAATCTATGATGATGACAATGAGGATATATATATATTGTAGTAGTTCCCATCATCAATGAAGATGCTATAGAAATGTAGGACACCCAACCACCCCAGGGATCACAACCTACAAATGTGGAAAGTGGTATGGATACAACTAAGATTGTCACCACTCCTTTGGAACAATATTCATAGCCTCAAAATGATGGGGAAGGCATCCAATAAGACAAAGAGGAGAGAGATGAAGGTAATAGGGAAAGGTCAATCCCATAGAAAAATATCCCAGAGAGAGGAAGGAATGAAGAAATCTCAGATGCTACATATCAGCTTGGAGATGACACACTTAGAAGTGAGGAGAATGAAGAGAAAAATGTTGACAAAAAGACTGGAAAAGATACAACATAGTCACTAATTCCTTCTTCCCCCAAAGGAATGACATCACCCTCAGTGGCAGCAACAAAGGATGTAACCAAAGGTACCAGTGACACTGAAAAAACTGGAGAAATGATTAAATATGCAAAGACCAAACCAACAGACAGTCCTAGGAAAATTTCTACAGCCCCAGACCAAAAGCATGCTACAGGTGGGGATGAGGAAAACGTCAATAACCAGAAACCAACGGGAGATAAAGGTAAGGAACTAGCCCCTGAACACTTTCACACTCTAGGTAGTCCATGTAACACCCTCTCCTGGAGTGACTAGCCAATTGCATAACCTATATATGAGGTGGACGATGTCCAAGCTATAGGGTATGATAGAAAGAGGAAGTTAGTGGTGAAGAGGAGAATGACATCATGATGGTTACAGATGGAAACTTATAAATATTCCTAAATAAAATAGAGTATTGGACACATCTAGTGGCATAGCCACAACAAAATATGCAAGATATATGGGAGGAATGTATCAACAATTGGAAAAAGATAAACCAAAGGATGAAAGATATTTGAATCCCTGAATTTGGTATACCTAAAGATTTCATGGACCTCAACAACATAGTTAAGCAGCTTGAGGAACATGATCGAAAGTTTGAAGTCAATGTTCTGGAAAGTAGAACTTTGGAAAAGGGACAAGTGAGGAGGTTCATTGATGGCTCGATAGGATCAGCGATAGTCTTACGGTACTTGAGTGCCGAAATGAATTAGTTCAAACATCGAGTAATGGAGATGAAAGACGAGCTTAGCGCACCAACGTAACAACTTCGATTTCCATACCTCCATACCTATGAATATATTTTTTCTCAATGGTCCAAATACGATCAAGCAAACCCATTGAGATGAAAGGAAGTATACTTGGAGCTTACACGTGGATGAGTCCACTCTATTGATTCTTGTCTTTACTTAAAGTGAAATGTTAAGCTATTTTGAGTATGCATATTTTTTATAAATAAGGACATCGACCTCATTTTGAAGGGTCGATGGTTTTCGTAAGGACCAGGGAATTAAACAAAGAATTATTTTGAAGTTTAATATTGAAGCTCATACAGAGCCATAGACAAATTTCTGCCAAGATTGTGGATAAAACTCAATCTGTGGAATGTTCTGCAAACAATTATCAACTACAAGCATTTTGGTAAGATTATGATTATGTTAATTTATCTTGAATGATTATGGTTACTAAATGAATGTTGGTTTAAATTCGATGGTGTTTTAGCACATCACATGCAAACAATGTGCATAATTAATTCTGGTTTATCTGTCTTTACATGTGACTTTTGCGTAATTATTTATTTATCTCTTAAACAATATCTATCACTTGATCAATGCTAGTATTAGTGATAATATTGGGTAGGCTCATGTATTGTTTACATACCATTGGAAGAAGGTTATCCTATGCCCGATCTTCTTCAGTTTAAGTTATTTCCATTTCTATTTCCATTTTTCCTCAATTTAAGTTTAACATTATAGAACACAAAATCCAAAAAAGGACATGTTGCTAGAAAGGAAACTTTAAAAAAAATAACATTTATAAACTCGTCGGATCATAGATCTAGAGAATCACACTAAGATAAATAGGAAGAGTATAATTGGGCCTCATCTCTGGGTGTGATTCCTACTATTGATTCAAAGAGAATTTAGACCCCTCAACACACTAATAAAACATTCCTTGAAAAAATCATCTATCACGCCCTCTATTCATAGAGCCAAGTTTTCAAAGGAAACAATAAAATTTTCCACTGTTTTAGACTATTTCAACTTGGTCAGACATCCTAAATGTTGGGTGTATGTGTCAAATCATTCATACAACTCAACAACAAACTATGACCAAGAAACATACCCTTGATGTGAATTTCTACGCCATTTCCACTATTGCCATCATTCTGGATCCAAATAGATAATTTTGTAACGAGGCTTGGTAAACTCATCAATAATGCCATGCAGGGAGAAACAATTCTCCATTTGAGTAACCCAGGTTGTTGGATTTGAGCCATCAAATTTTTTCACCTCAACTCTGGGAAGACGGGGGTCACGAGGTAAGGAGTTGGAATGAGAGTGTAGAGGTCGGTTGGAGTCAACATGTTCAATATAGAGAGGTGGGTCAAAGGACGAAGGACCCTGGAATTTGTTCATGAATTGTTGGAGATTAGAATTGACTTCAACAATTTGGCTACCTAGTTGTTCCTAGATGTAGTCCATTTTGGCATGAATCGAAGGAATGTCCTTATTCACTTGGGCCTGAAGGGAAGCAAGGTCAGTATTCAGTTTCTGATTGGTTTCATCTTGGTGGCTGTGAGCCATGAGGGAAAGAGGGGAGAGTCCATGGAAAAAAAGTAGATAAGTGATATATACCACTATGATCATGGAAACAAGAGAAAACCAATAGGATAAGTGGGAAATAAAGGTGTTGGGAATGGTATGGATGTTGATTAAGGTTGGTTGTCATTGATGTCAACCCTTGAAGAAAGCCCCGTAGCACAAAGGTTTGGGTAATGGACCCAATATTGTTTGATGTAAATATGACTCATTATTGTTTTTTTATGNGGGAAGACGCTTTGTGGAGTAAGAGAACCCATGCTTAATTGTGGAATAATGAGATGAA
Organism: Picea mariana; assembly: GCA_032191745.1. Lineage (NCBI taxonomy): Eukaryota > Viridiplantae > Streptophyta > Pinopsida > Pinales > Pinaceae > Picea > Picea mariana. Next base: position 24,011 of record JASDQU010010067.1, on the reverse strand, counting down.
GGAAAGTGAATTTGTCAGGGAAAATATCCTAGATGGATAGTTCTTGTCATCTCATTTCCGTTGGTATGTGGAACGTGACATAATTCCTCATGGTTAGAGAGTTATGGCCATGAGAAGTTGGAGACCCCAGCTTTGGGTAATGGACCCAAGCTTGTTTGATGGGTAATGGTATGAGTTATGATATATTTTCAGATAATACTATTCTATATGGATAGAACATGTCATTCCATTTCTGGTGGTATGTAGAACTTCGCATAACTCCTAACGGTTTGAGAGTTATGGCCTTACAAAGTTGGAGGACCCTCATATGTCATCTAGAAGCCCCAAAAGGTCAAAGTAGTCAAAGTGGTTTAAGAGATTTTAAAAGGTAAATAATAAAGTGAAGTGATGAGTGTATTATAATTCAAGTGAATAC
>JASDQU010010067.1:0-17775 GCA_032191745.1 Picea mariana | reverse complement strand
AGCCCTTCAAATATGAGTTATTGTGTGATGTCGCTCCTCTCGAAGTTTTTAATGTTATTTTGGGACAACCTTTTGGGACAAACTTGTATATGAGTCTAGGCCTCACAGTGTTATTATTACTTTGGACATGAAATTGTACAGGATACTCGAGGAAGTCCCACCTAGTGCTATTTCCTTGATCTCTGCGAAGCAATGTAGGAAGGTCATCTCTCAGATTGGGAAGTTTGTGTTCTTTGTGATTCACTCTTAGACTGAGTGAAAGATTGTAGCCACATCTAGGGCCTCCGTAACTGACCTCTCCACACAGAAGAAGCAAGTAGATAAGGTCATGGAAGAATACACAAATAGATTCTCTTCACCTACCGGGGTATCTCTGCATTGTCAGGTCAAGCATCCCATTGATATGACCCACAATGCATCGCTACCTAATGGGCCAGTCTACCTCCACTCTCTATTATAGAATGAGGAGATTAAGCGAAAAATACAAGAACTGCTCCACAAGGGGAAAATCCGTCTCAGCTCATCACCTTGTGGGAGCCCAATCGTCTTGGTGCAGAAGAAATATGAGACCTGGCGACTCCGCATTGATTATCGTTCCCTAAATAAAATCACATTTAGGAACCAGTACCCGATTCCCCGAATCGACGATCTCCTTGATCAACTCAAGGGGGCCAAATACTTCAGTAAGATTGATCTGAATTATGGCTACCACTAGGTCCCAATAGAAAAAACAGATGTATGGAAGACAATATTTAAGTCAAAAGAAGGTCTTTTTGAATGGTTGGTCATGCCCTTTGGTTTGACAAATGCTCGAACAAATTTCATGAGGATGATGGACAATATCCCGCGAACGTTCACCAATAATTTTGTAGTGGTGTATCTGGATGACATCCTCATCTACAACAAGACTTGGGTGGAACACTTTCATCATATTCAACGGGTTTTGCACACCCTGCGACAACACAAGTTATATGCCAACTTGGAAAAATGCTCCTTCAGCATGGACAAGGTCTAGTACCTAGGCTACATCGTTGATCAACATGGTGTGCATGTGGATCCAACCAAGATCCAGGTCATTTGTGACTGGATATCCCCAACCACACTCCCTAAGCTTCAGATCTTGTTGGGCCTTGCCAATTTCTACCATAGGTTTGTGTTGGGATTATCCCATATTGCATGGGCCCTAATCCAAGTAACCATGGGTGGTGGTAAGGAAAAATTTATGTGGGGCCTGTCCCAACATCAAGCATTCGATGATTTGAAGCAACTCTTGTGCTCAACCCCCATACTTTCATTACTAGACCTGTAGAATCCCTTTGATATCGAGACAAATGCTTCAGACTATGCTGTGGGCATAGTTCTCACTTAGCATGGCCACCCTGTGGCCTATCATAGTGAGGCACTATCAGATGTCATATGTAAGTACCCTACTTATGACAAAGAAATGTAATCCATTGTGCAAGCCTGTCGCTAGTGGATACATTACATTCTTGGGAAGGAGACAGTCATCCACACAGATCATAAGCCACTGCAGTTCATGCAGACATAAGGAAAATTGCAGAATGACCGCCATCAGAAGTGGTCCACACACTTGCAACAGTTCCACCTCAACATCAAGTATAAAACAAGGAGTACCAACCAAGTCGTTGATTTACTCAGTCAACCTCTAGTCGCGACACTCACCACAGTGCTAGAATATTGTGGCCACGAGACCTCTGGATGGCCCCACCTCTATGAGACAGAACTTGATTTCGCCACCACCTACCAAATGTTGGGCACAAACTCAGTTGTCGCTAATTTCCATATTCAAGACGGGTTGTTGTGCCATCTGGGCCATCTCCGTGTTCCATTAAGCGAGAGAGAGATGTTGATTTGGGAATCCCACTATAGTCGGGTGGCATGACACTTTGGCATTGAAAATATAGTGGAAATGCTGCAAAAAAATTTCTACTAGCCGAAACTTCGACAGGATGTTAGCAAGGATATCGAGTCCTGCACTACCTGCGCTATTGCCAAACTGACCACTAAGAAACATGGCTTGTACACCCCTCTGGATACTCCTGATAGGCCATGGGAATCCATCTCAATGGAATACGTGTTGGGCATTCCATCCACCAAGAGGGGAAAAGACTGTTTTTTTGTGGTTGTTGATCACTTTTCCAAGATGGTGATTCTGGCCTCTTGCAAGAAGAGCATCACTGCAGAGGCCACTTCCAAGCTCTTCTTTGAATGCGTTTGGGTACATTTTGGAATCCCACAAACCATTGTCTCATATCGGGACAATAAATTCCGCATCACATTCTAGTCGAGCCTCTGGTCATTGCTGGACACCAAGATCGCCAAATCCACTGCCTTCCACCCCCAGACAAATGACCAAACCGAGATCATCAATCAGATAATCATGCATATCCTGTGCATGTACAATTCCAAGCACCCCCACACATGGAATGAGAGTCTTCCCTATGTTCAGGATAGCTACAACCGATCCCTACATAGCTCAACTAGACACAACCCATTTCAGGTGGGGTTGGGATTCCAACCATTGGGTCCCATGGATGTTGCACTACCCCTTGAGGTCACCCCGACCAACTCGTCACCTGCTCCAACTGAAGCTGAAAAAGCCACCTAGTTTATTGAGAAGATCCAGTGCATCCACCAATAGGTTCAGGATATTTTACAGAAGTCCAATGCCAAGTACAAGCAGCACCGTGATCAACACTGGGTGCCAAATAAGTTTCAGGTGGATGACAAAGTTTGGTTGCACTTGTAGAAAGAATGTCTAACAGGGCCCCATCAGAAGCTTCGCCCACTCTATTATGGAACTTACACCATCACAAAGGCTGTGGGTGACAATTCTTTTGAGCTCAACATTCCCCCTTTCCTTGGCCTGCACCTAGTGTTTAACGTGGATCTCCTTCGACCATATTTCCCACTATTATTGGACACCTCAGAGATAGAAGAAAAATTAACACCAACATAGCTCAAACCTGACTTCCTGCAATAGGAATCCAATGATTATATTGTGGAAACACAATTCAAGTGAACTCTCCACCAAAGGATCCATCTTTATTGAGTTTTCAAAGCAGGGCAACTAATACACCAAGGCAAGTGGTTCACTCGGGGCCAAATTCAATAGAAATTTCCTCATTTGATGGGGGAACTCAAGACAATGGATACCATTGCTTACTAAGGGGGGATGATTGATCCATATGGATGTCGGTGGCCTCCCACCTATTCCAACTCGCTCATTTTGGCAGTTTTCCAGTTTGGCAGTTTTTCCTAGTTTTTGGGTCCCCGACTTCTGGGGTCGTTTTGAGGCTCTAAACAACGTTTTTAGGGATTGCTACAATCAAATCGTAACCGGAGATAGAGTCTTCTGACAACATGTGTGTTCCTCGGATAGAACTTTTCAATGGGATATCGTGAACCTAAAATAGATATCTTATGAAAACGTTACGACCCCTGGAAGTTGATGTACTAACTTACCCCAATAGGGCCCACATGAATTTTGGTGCTTCATCTCCTATGGTTAGGTTTTTGGATGTATAGGGTTTTAGAATTTTTGTTTATTATAAAAGGGCTTAGAGATCCTCATTTTAACCATCTTCTTTGGAATGAGCGCAACTGTCAAATCTCTTCTCAGAGATAAGCCACCACCATTCTAACAAGCTTGTTTTCAGCCTGCATTTTATAGTTTAAGCATATTTCCTTATTGAATAGAAGTCAGTTTTACTGTATCTCTGTTATTGTTCCTTGTTCTTTTGTGTTAAGAATAATAATAATCTGTATTCATTTCTTTCTACTCATAAAATCCAGATCAACCACCACATTTGCTTTTCCCTTCCTCTAAACAATCTCATAATCATATCCAAACAACTTGGTCACCCATTTTTGTTTCTCTAGGGCTGAAATTCGTTGTTCCAGGAAGTACTTAAGGATTTGATGATCTGTTTTAATATGGAAGCGTTGTCCCAATAGACAAGGGAACTAGAGATCCACTGCATGCAAAATAACCAACATTTCCTTTTCATAAATCAATTGGCCCAAATGTCAATATGACAATTGTTTGCTGGTGAAAGCCAAAGGTCATCCACATTGCATGAGGACTGCCCCGATTCCTCTCCCTGATGCATCACATTCAAGAACAAAGGTCTTGGTGGATTCAGGTAGGGCCAGTACAAGAGTAGTGCACACAACTTCTTTCAAGGCTTGGAAGGATTGGTCAGTTGCTGGAGTCCAACTGAAAGCATTCCTTTTAAGGAGAGCTATGAGAGGAGCCACAATTTTTCCATAATTCTGAACAAACTTGCGATAACATCTTGTTAAAACCAGGAAACCATGCATACTTTTAAGAGTTTTAGGGCGAGTCCAATTATGCATAGCTTCAATTTTCTTGGGATCCACCCTTAAACCATCCTTACCAAGAATATGACATAGTTACTCAACTTTAGAGGCACCAAAAGCACATTTAGACCATTTGAGGAAAATTTGGTGCTTGGAGAGAAGATGGAGAACTTGATTTACATGGGAAATATGGGTTGGACACATTTTACTATAGATGATAATATCATCAAAGAAAACTAACACAAAGTGACGGAGGAAAGGACGAAAGATATGATTCATGAGACTTTGAAAAGTGGAGGGAGCATTACAGAGACCAAAGGGCATGACCAAGAACTCATAGTGGCCCTCATGAGTGAGAAATATAGCCTTGGGGATGTCTTCCTCTTTCATACATATCTAGTGGTAGCCCAAATAGAGGTCAAGTTTGGTAAAGTATTGAGCCCCACCGAGTTCATCTAAAAGGTCATCTATGACGGGAATGGGAAATTTGTCCTTGATGGTGAGTTTGTTAAGGGAACGAAAACCAGAACACATGTGTTGAGTGCCTTTCTTCTTGAGTACTATGGCAATAGGGGAATAATATGGGCTGGTACTAGGACAAATAACACCAACTTCTAAAAATTCTTGGACAATTTTCTCAGTTTCATTTTTTTGAGAAAAGGGATGATGATAAGGGCGAACATTGGGAAGAATACTAACTAGGATTAAAGGAATGGAATGGTCATGATCTCCACGGAAGGGGGGAAGGTATTGGGGAGTTTAGAAAACAATGGGATGGTGAGAAAGGATAGCTTGAAGGTTGGGGTGTATCAAGGGTGTCTCAACTGCTTGAATGGAATGGAGTTGGGAAATGATGCCAGAATGACCTCTTTTAAGTAACTTTTCCATGCAGTGGGAATTGATGATCTTCGGGGACCCTGCTATAATTCCTTGGAATTTATACTTATGTCCTTCCTATTGGAATTGTATGGTTAAATCCTTAAAATCCATGGTTATGGGGCCAAGAGTGCATAACCATTAAGCACCAAGCACAATGTCATAACCACCAATGTTAATAGAAAACATGTAAGATTTTAGGTTATACTGACCAATTTGTAGGCACACATTTTCACAACGTCCCCCACATTTCATGGAACAACCATTGGAAATCATATTTTGAAAATTGTTGACAGTACAGATGCATCAATTGACCTCTTGAGCAAGGAGGTGATGAATTAAATTATGAGTGTTGCCACTGTCAACTAGGATGGTGACTTTCCTGTGCTTAATGTGACCAATCAATTTGAGGGTTTGGGGAGCAGAAAAACCAGTGAGAGCATTCAATGAAATAATTGGTTCAACTTTGGGAGGATCAGAGGGTGGTAAAATATTATCTTTTTGGGGTAGCTCAGCTTTAGAAGAGACCTCAACATCTTCATCAGAAACATCCTTTGAAATGGCCATAATTTTTTTTTGTTCTTTACACTTGTGCCCTGGGAATTATTTTTCATCACAATTATAATAGAGACCCTTGAGTTGGAATTCATCCATTTCTATCTGTGTTAATTTTTGGACCTTGAGAGGAGTGGCCTGAGGGGCAAAGGTGGTTGGTTTAGGGTGAGGAACAAAAGTGCGTTTTCTGCTCTGGGCCAATATGAACTATTGTGCCTCTTTGGTACGTTTAGTTGCTTCCAACCAAGTATGGGGGTGAGCCATTATGACCTGAGCTCATATTTCATCCTTGAGGCCACTATGTTGAGCACTCAACACACCCTCAAAATTTTATGAAATTTTGGGGTACCACTTTGCTTTATTTTCATCCTTATACTTCAATTCTCTCATGGTCAAGACTTATTTCAATTTATTCTTTTGTTCTTTGCTTGTTTCGATCAAGTCCCAAGATTAAGATGAATTGTCACTAGAAGAGAGATAAGTCTAGATCATTTAGATGTTGAAAACTGGGTCTTCAACACTTAATATTTTCAAAGATTATCGAAACTTCTGACAATACTTGACTTTTCCCAATGCCCAACAATCATCTCTTAAGAGTGCCAAAACCCATAAATGTCGGGCATTGCTCGTGATAACTTACAGTTGACACTAATAAACTATCAAGCAAAGGAATTTGCCAATGCTAATGAGCATCGACCATCGACGCCTGACTTTGAACATCAAAAAATCAGATTAGGGAAAGCCAAGTCCCGACATCGATAAGTGAACGTTTGCTCCAAATGATGGTCATTTGATTCTAACGAGAAGACCATCCGATCCATTGATTCCTTAAGGTTGAATTCCACTCAATTCCGACATAATGTGAAGCCACGTAAGTGTCCTCCACATCACTTTTACATCAATCGTCATGTGGATATTCGTATTTTCCACTTTGTCATCCACATCGGCACTGACACATCATTAACTACATAAATCATGTACCACCATGACACCTCTCCATGTCACCTAGGTCGGCCAAGTCATTGATTCATTTTGTCAAGACACATCAACTTAGTCACGTCAAGCTCCACGTCATCATGAGAAATTCACATCGGTCATCGAGGCACCATATATTTTGATGAAAAAGGTCAAAGGAAGTAGTCAAGGTTTGAACTCGCCAACGTTGAGGTTACATCAGTCATTAGAAAAAAATAAGCGTAGTTGTATTAGGATCCATGAGTTTTCAACCACCGATCGTCGATAGCTTATCAGTGTCGGTGAACCAAGACCAAGAAGCTACACTTTTCAACACATGAACGAGACCGTCGATGACCCATTTCAATGTGTATTTTTACCTATCTGTGTAGGCCATGCTAGCCGAGGGAGGCCTCAAACTTCATGCTACATGATTTGAACGCCACATCAGCATCTTGAAAAACTCGCCACAAAGATCACACAAACATGACTTCCAACACTCATATTCGTTGGGATCGGCGACTAAACAACGATATAAGTCATTCGAACCTTAGGAAAGGAACATATCCCCGATCCCCGATATTAGTAATTGTCACATGCCAACTCGTCAATATTCAATATTGTCGATAGACTAACTCAACATTCCTTCTGTGTCGTTGATTTACATAGCACATTATTTCCAGAGCATGTCGATGATGACGTAATTAATTCTTGAATATCCTTAATGATTTTGTTGTACTCGACAATGGTAAATTTGGATGGGATTGGCGGAAACAAACTATTTGAATTCGATTTGGATTGTTCATTTTATCATTGTTTGCATAGAGCATTTGAGGGTTTCATCCTGCGAGGTATTCTTGAAGAACCAAGTGTTGCGCTCGTTCGAGCTAAATGTTGTCGTATTTTCTGTCAATTTGGGACTGGTAAGTGCTAAAGGCTAGAAAAATCCATCTCGCTTAGGTATTTGGTTCTTATGATAAATATTTTCCTTTCAACGATGTTTGATATATAGAGAACTGAATTAAGTTGTTTTTACAAGAAAAATGCCTCCTCAAAGACCAACAACCCATCAGTCACCAAAGACGTCGAAGGGGAAGAATATATTGGTTGGAGAGGTTTCTATTCCTACTGCTACCAAAGAATTGGAATTCACGCCCAAGGTGGAGCCTGCAATCAAAATGTCACAAAAGAAACTGCCAGCTCCACCACCACTCTACAAAGATACATATACAAGCACATCAATGAAGGTACCTATGCCCACTTGGCTTGAACTATACAATAAAATTCATAATGATGATTTTCCTGAATTTACTCCGTGTAGCTACCCAAAAGTAAGAGTCTTGGACAACCATGTCTTTCAAAATATCAAATTATCATCCCTGTAAATGGTAGCCTCCAAGACCTCGGTTTTACCCTATGTAGAAACCTTGGAATGGATAATTAACCACACCAAGGCCGACAAGTGCTTGATTAACAATATCAATGATAAATGTGTTGGTGTCTTGTTTCCAATGGAGGTCAACAAAAATTGCAAACTCAAGGAGACCGAAGTTAGGCTTAACATTGACTTCGTGGTCAAGTTCTATGAACACCATAACACTAATAAATTGTTGGTGTCCTGGTGGAAGGAAGATAAGAAATTTATGAACAAAGCCTCCGAGTGGTACAATACTATAAACCTTAGAGAACCATATATGTTTATCATGGCCTTGATATACCGGTTGTATGGAGAAAAATATTAATCCAAATTCTCGGAAGCCTGGATGCCCCTGGCATATACAATAGCCATATCTAGAAGTCTTTTCAATTAGGGTGCAATAATTTCAAAATAATTGAGTATTAGGCTTGAGAAAGCACATAAACCAAAAGAAGGAGAATTCCCCTCCTTTTCTATGGCCTCCTACCTATTAGATGCAGTGTGTGCTAGAAATGTATTTCCATGGATGGGATTAATATGGCATATCTCAAAATTACCCATCCATGTCTATTTCAACGTTTTGTGGGAGAATAGGTATAAGAAGTCTTATGATGCAATTTGTGATGAAATTCTGTCTAGGGTATATTTCATAATCTTTAAATAGAATTGTCCAAGGCTTTCTGATGTAGCAAGAAAGGTCATATCCAAAGTAGGGCATTGGTACCTGGAAGATAAAAGTACTTACCTCATGATTTGTGGAGCCATTGAGGCCCCACACCTATTTCAAATTCATGTTCCAGATTGACTGGTGTTGGGGGAGATTTGTTACCAGACTATCTTGCAAGGCTTCAATGCCTCCCTGGTGAAAAATAAGAAAATATCATTCATTCCATACAAATTCTATGTAGGCTATCATTTTGTAAAATACACAAAACATGCCATGCAGGAAGCTCAAAACCAGGTATAATACAGGTTTTACACTGCATATATAGGAAACATGATCCAAAAAACTTAGTGGCTCAACACACTAGTCAGGTAGTATTTCACTAGTTGTATGCACATGACAGTTTTGAAGATGGGATCTTCACTGAAAATTCTCTAGATTGGGAAGAGGTCCTACGAAGGAAAGATAAAAAATTAGAATGGCTGGAACAAACAACATAAGTTGATGTACAGTCACAAAACAAAAATGCAGAGCAAGCAACAAGAAGATATGAAGCACAAAGGCTCTTAGTCGAAGTCGAGAGAACATTTTGTGAGTATGGGAAAAATCCTACCCTCCAAGAATTGGGGTCTCCAGTAATAACTCTAGTGGATGTGCATGTGGGAGGAGAAGAACGAACACCCCCAAGAGAAATTACACCTCAAGGAAACAATGATCAGTTAGAGACCCCCAAGAGAAATTACACCTCAAGGAAACAATGATCAGTTAGAGACAGAGCAGGTACATGTAGGGAAATCATGAAAGCTAGATGTGGATCAGGTACAGAGAGGAAAAACAACATTTGGATCAACATCTGAAGTCTTTACAGTGACACAGAGACTAGGTGTACTAGCACCAATAATAACTGATCTGATTACAATCTATGATGATGACAATGAGGATATATATATATTGTAGTAGTTCCCATCATCAATGAAGCTACTACAGAAATGTAGGACACCCAACCACCCCAGGGATCACAACCTACAAATGTGAAAGTGGTATGGATACAAATAAGAATGTCACCACTCCTTTGGAACAATATTCATAGCCTCAGAATGATGGGGAAGGCATCCAATAAGACAAAGAGGAGAGAGATGAAGGTAATAGGGAAGAGTCAATCCTAGAGAAAAATACCCCAAAGAGAGGAAGGAATGAAGAAATCTCAGATGCTACATATCAGCTTGGAGATGACACACTTAGAAGTGAGGAGAATGAAGAGAAAAATGTTGACAAAAAGACTGGGAAATATACAACATAGTCACTAATTCCTTCTTCCCCCAAAGGAATGACATCACCCTCAGTGGCAACAACAAAGGATGTAACCAAAGGTACCACTGATATTGAGAAAACTGGAGAAATTCTTAAATATGCAGAGACCAAACCAACAGACAGTCCTAGGAAAACTTCTACATCCCCAGACCAAAAGCATGCTACAGGTGGGGATGAGGAAAACATCAATAACCAAAAACCAACAGGCGATAAAGGTAAGGAACTAGCCCTTGAACACTTTAACACTCTAGGTAGTTCATGTAACACCCTCTCCTGGAGTGACTAGCCAATTGCATAACCTATAGATGAGGTGGACGATGTCCAAGCTATAGGGTATGATAGAAAGAGGAAGTTAGCGGTGAAGAGGAGCATGGAATCATGATGGTTACAGATGGAAACTTATAAATATTCCTAAAGAAAACAAAGTATTGGACACATCTAGCTGCATAACCACAACAAAATATGCAAGATAGATGGGAGGAATGTATCAACAAGTGGAAAAAGATAAACCAAAGGATGAAAGATATTTGAATCCCTGAATTTGGTATACCTAAAGACTTCGTGGACCTCAGCAACATAGTTAAGCAGCTTGAGGAACATGATCGAAAGTTTGAAGTCAATGTTTTGGAAAGTATAACTTTGTAAAAGGGACAAGTGAGGAGGTTCACTGATGGCTTGATATGAGCATCGATAGTATTGCAGTACTTGAGTGCCGAAATGAATTAGTTCAAACATTGAGTAATGGAGATGAAAGACGAGCTTAGCGCACCAACGTAACAACATCGATTTCCATACCTCCATACCTACAAATATATTTTTTCTCAATGATCAAAATACGATCAAGCAAACCTATTGAGATGAAAGGAAGTATACTAGGAGCTTACACGTGGATGAGTCCACTCTACTAATTCTTGTTTTTACTTAAAGTGAACTTTTAAGCTATTTTGAGTATGCATATTTTTTATAAATAAGGACATCGACCTCATTTTGAAGGGTCGATGGTTTTTGTAAGGACCATGGAATTAAACAAAGAATTATTTTGAAGTTTAATATTGAAGCTCATACAGATCCATAGACAAATTTCTGCCAAGATTGTGGATAAAACTCGATCTGTGGAATGTTCTGGAAACAATTATCAACTACAAGCATTTTAGTAAGATTATGATTATGTTAATTTATCTTGAATGATTATGGTTACTAAATGAATGTTGGTTTAAATTCGATGGTGTTTTAGCATATCACATGCAAACAATGTGCATAATTAATTCTGGTTTATCTGTCTTTACATGTGACTTTTGCATAATTATTTATTTCTCTCTTAAATAATATCCATCACTTGATCAATTCTAGTATTAGTGATAATATTGGGTAGGCTCATGTATTGTTTACATACCACTGGCATAAGGTTATCCTATGCCCGATCTTTTTCAGTTTAAGTTATTTCATTTCTATTTCCATTTTCCCTCAATTTAAGTTTAACATTATAGAACACAAACTCCAAAAAAGGACATGTTGCTAGAAAGGAAACTTTCAAAAAAATAACATTTAAATCCCATTTAAACTCATTGGATCATAGATCTAGATAGTCACACTAATATAAATAGGGAAGAGTCTAATTGGGCCTCATCTCTAGGTGTGATTCCTACTATTGAGTCAAAGGGAATTTAGACCCCTCAACACACTAATAAAACATTCCTTGAAAAAATCATCTATCACACCCTCTATTTGGAGAGCCAAGTTCTCAAAGGAAACAATAAAATCTTCCACTGTTTTAGACTATTTCAACTTGGTCAGACTTTCTAAATGTTGGGTGTCTATGTCAAATCATTCATACAACTCAACAACAAACTATGACCATGAAACATACCCTTGACGTGAATTTCTACGCCATCTCCACCTTTTCCATCATTTTGGATCCAAATAGATAATTTTGTAATGAGGCTTGGTCAACTTATCAATAATTCCATGCAGGGAGAAAGGCTTGGTCAACTCATCAATAATTCCATGCAGGGAGAAACAATTCTCCATTTGAGTAACCCAGGTTGTTGGATTTGAGCCATCAAATTTTTTCACCTCAACTCTGGGAAGATGGGGCTCACGAGGTAAGGAGTTGGAATGAGAGTGAAGAGGCCGGTTGGAGTCAACATGTTCAATATAGAGAGGTGGGTCAAAGGAGGAAAGACCTTGGAATTTGTTCATGATTTGTTGGAGAGTAGAATTGACTTCAACAATTTGGCTACCTAGTTGTTCCTAGATGTAGTCCATTTTGGCATGAATCAAAGGAATGTCCTTATTCACTTGGGCTTGAAGTAAAGTAAGGTCAGTATTCAGTTTCTGATTGGTTTCTTCTTGGCGGGTGTGAGCCATGAGGGAAAGAGGGGTGAGTCCATGGAAAAAAAGTAGATAAGTGATATATACCACTATGATCATGAAAACAAGAGAAAACCAATAGGATAAGTTGGAAATAAAGGTGTCGGGAATGGTATGGATCCACGGGGTAAAATAAAAGGGTTAAAAATGATAGATATCACATTGATCACGACAAAAAAGAGGAATCCAATGAGATAGGTCTCAAATAAGGGTGCGGGTAGGACCCAGTGTCGAAATGCCCAAATTCTTAATAGAAAAAAATGTGTAGTAATTTTGCAACCAGAATGCAGGAGGTAAGGTTTTGCGGCCTAAATATCCTTTCTATCCCTTGTCTGGATGTTCCCCCCTTGTTAGGGTTGGCATAGTGCCTATGGAAAAGGGTTTTCCCTGTGATATAACTCTCTGATATATGTGCGTGGTCGAACAATAGTACTCGACCCAATATCTTAGGGCACCAACTAAGGAGGCTCGATCATACCCTTAAACGTACTACATGTTTACCTAGGTACTAGAGAGTATCTTCTCGAGTGTTGTTCTCGATGGCACTATAATAGTCAGGTGGCCAATCGATTGATCTAGGGATGGTTTTAGGAGACCTAGGAGACTCCCTCTATACCTACTGGTATGTGGGAGTGAAGGTCGTGTACAGATTCTATTTGATGCAATACTACTGAAGGGGTACCAACATGGGTTACAAAGGTTTCTAACAAGGGTGAAAATTTTGGTTTCTAGGCAACCCCATGAAACTATTTGTATCCCCTGCATGTAGTCTTCCCCATCACAGGTTTACCCATTGAACGATAGATATTTGTGCTTTAAAGACGCTGGAAGTACACATCTCTACCCTATAAAAAAATATTACCCACAATTCCTGTCAAGGAAAGTGCTCTGATACCACTTGTAATGTACCAGATGTAATATAATATGCAGAAACATGAATATTCATTAGATATCAATGGAACATCAAAATATTGAGAAGAGAAATACCAAAAATAATACCTTTATTCAAAGAAAGCAATGTTCACTTTCCTCTTAAGGGGGAAACCTCTAGCAGAGCAGAGCTCTATTACAATAATTCCCAAGACAAGCTTTATCATGCCTCCTACTCTTATTTCTACTAATTTTGTCTTCTAAAGAATATTCTAGAGGAATATTTTTCTAGAAGTGGAAGCTTCTATTAGGTCTTCTTACATTGACTTGTTTACAATTATCAAATAGGATTTACTAACTAATGTCGACCTTTATTACATGGAAACTATATTATTCCATCTACATGAGGGGTTAGGTACCTAACAAAACCATTCCAACGTAGCAAGGAAAGCACATATATGATCCATCAATGTTTTTAGTCTTAGAACCTGCAATTGATGATGACCATTTTCCCACTTGACCACAACCTTGGTGTCTCTTAAGATCTGGATTTTTTTAATATTTAGAGATGTCACCATAAATAGTAATTCCCATAATGCAGAGAGCTCCTCCTTAGTATTAGTTCCTCTTGTAGGGGAGTACATAATTTTTAAGTAATGAAGATCCAATATATAAATAATAGCTCTAGCCCCACATCCTAGGGGGATGCCCCTGGCTTGCCCTGTCAAAATAACCCCATGGCATGCTTTTGTCTAAAATAGGATTTGAGAGCACTTTAGGTTTTGGAATTTTGACCGTGCATCTAAACTCTTGAGATAGTTTAAAAATCACAACAACTACTATTTTCAAAGGAATGTGAATGTCCTAGAAAATACAAGTGTTGTGCGCCCACCATAAAAAATAAACCATAATAAAAGGAAGAGAAGATAGGTCATTTGTTCCTCGATTTTCTTTCCATTTTTTTAACCATTCAATGATATTGCCTGACATAGTTGGACAATGAAGACTCAAGAGATTTAGGACTTATGACATTACCTATTGTGCAAACTGACATAGAATGAAGAGGTGTTGTACACATTTTGACTCTACTTTGCATAGTGCACATCTTCCAGGACCTGTCCATCCCCTTTTTAACCCATTTTCCTAGGTTATTGTCCTATTCTCAATGGCCAATGAGAGAATTATATTAGTTTTTACAGGTCTGTGATATTTCCACACATACCACCACCATCATTATCTTTCACCTTTGAAAACAACATCGACCGTGGTGATGTAGCCCAAATTAACTGTGTATTTTCCATTTTTCTCATTTTTGACCATACATTGGAGTCCCCATCCTATTCTCTAAGATTAATAAAATTTGACGATAAAAGATCAGTATAAGACCACCATTCCTTCGCGATAATTCCTTCAAGTTCCAACATGTCCTCTGTATTCCACAACAATCTACCAATTAAATCCCCACCTTCCAATCTGGCATCCCATAAAGAGTGAATGCCTTGATTATGAAATTTAGAAAACAAATCCCTTGAGAGTTTGTAACCTGGGACCAAGTTGAACCAGGGGTCCTCCTCGATTTGAATGATCTTACCATTTCCTATTTTCCAAACTAGGAAATCACAAACTAAATTAGAAACCTTTGCCATTTGCCTCCAAACAATTAAGCTATTGTTTCTTATTTTTATTGGGGATCGCAACCACTCCACAAAATATTTTCCTTTCTAAATACTTGGATGAAAACACCCTTCCCCAGAGCATATTGTTGTGGATTAGTCTCCACAAGATTTTCACGGCCCAGTAAACAAGAATATTGTTTAAAACAACTTTAAAAAGGACCAATCTGCCTCCTCTTGAGAGCCACCTATGCAACCAATGCAATATTCTTGCCTGAGTTTTCTTTACTAACCAGAGACAGTCTTCATGCCCATAAGAGTTTGGTTTTAGTTCAAATCGAAGATATTTAAAACCTTTATCTAGATCCTTGTGCTCATATGGAAGATACACTACCAACTAATCCATGACCTTGATTGGAATAACATTTGTATACAAATTGGTTTTGTTAACATTTATTTTCATTCCAATTGCAACACAAAAAGTCGCAAGAATCTCTTTCATCGCTAGAATTTCCTGAATAGAACCTACACCAAATAAAATTACATTGTCAACAAACAATAAGGGTGAGAGAATTTCCACAGGAGTGACTTAGAGGGATTTCAAGGATCCATTTCTTAGGGCTTGCTTAATCAACCTATTTCAAACTTTTTCAACTATTAAAAATAAAAATGGTGACAAGGGGAAGCCCCGAAAAATACCCCTAGAGGGTCTAAAAGAGGTGGAGGGTGATCCATTTATTAGTACTACAAATGAGGAGGACTAAAAATAGCCCATTATCCAATTAAATGTGTTCAGATTCATGTCCATTTGGATCAATGCTAATCTGACAAACATCCAGTTGAATCTATCATATGCTTTGGAAAGGTATAACTTCAAGACCAAGGCTGACATCATATTTGTCTTAATTGAATGTAAGGCCTCCTTAATCATGGAAACCGCATCATGTATCTTCCTCTTATATAGAAAACCATACTTCTCTTCAAATATAAATTCACTAAGGATCGACTTTAACCGATTGGATAAGATTTTGGAAATTAATTTGCATATTAAGTTGCAACACGAGATGGGGAAAAAGTCCTCAAAGGAATCTGAAGACTTCTTCTTCGAAATTAGGGCCAAGAAGGTAGAATTAAAATAACCCAACACTTTACCTGGTCTTTGTGATTCTTGAGTCACTTTTAACAGATCTATATTGATCAAATCACATAACCTAAGATAAAACTCGACAGGAAAACCATCAGGACTCGATCTTTTACTTTTTTGAACGGAGGACAATGTTGATAAAATCTCTTTCTCAGTGATTTCCTCTTGAAGTGAGGAGTTTGATTCCTCTGAGATATATTTGGGGAAAATATTGATGACCTTTAGAATGTCCAAGATAGGACAACCAAGGGGCTCCTTGAATAGGTTGGAAAAGTGTTCCTTACCAACACTGGCTATTCCTTCGAAGGAGGAAACCAAACTTCCTGCATAAACCTTGATCTACGAAATGGATTTCATGATTTTCCTGAAACATGCAAAGTTGTAGAATTTTTTTTCCTTCAGTTAGATAGCCCTACTCTTTAATCTCCATTGTGTTTCCTCATATTCTAACAACTGCCTCTTTTTCAATAAAATTTCAGTAACAGACGATTCATCAGACTTTGAGTGAGAAGTGATTGGTCTGTCTATCAACAAATCTCCAATCCAAGATTCAATCTCCAACAATTGAGCAATAGCTTTCACATTGAATATTTTTTCCCAACTAGGTAAAACTATCTTGACTCTGGCTAAATTTTATACAAACTGGTGCATGAGGGAGTTCTCTTCATTTTCTACTAATAGTCTCTATACTAAGAGCACTAGACTTATGTAATCATATTCCTTAAGCCATACATGGTTAAATTTAAAAGGGGAGGGGGGATTTAGACCATTTTTTGACAATCTCCAGTACAATTTGCATATGATTGGATATACCCCCAATCAAAACCTTCAATTTGAAGGACCGAGGCAGATCAATCATTCCTTTTGAAATTATAAAATGATCTAGTTTTTTCGCAACCAAGGCGTCTCCTTTTCTGCCATTACGCCAAGTTTGAGAAATATTTTGCGGGGCCAGATCAATAAGATGATTTTTTTCGATCCAGTAGAAGAAGGATTCTTGTGGATCTTGGCGAGGATGGGCACTGCAAACCTCCCTCAAAGACAAGATAAAATTGAGGTCCCCCCCAATAATAATGTTTTGAGCATCCAAGGCACCTGAATTTTCCATCCCATTCCATAAATTTATCATGTTTGCATAGGCCCCATATAATTTATGATTCGAAAAGAACAATTTAAATTATTATTAACCACATCCATAATAATCCTAGAAGGGATCTAAGAAGAAGAAAGGGATTTGAACCTAGGGCTTCATGCGGTGAGAATACCACCATAAATCCCAACTGAGTCAAATGAGCTGAAAGACCAGTCTTTGAGCCAACCTTTGAAAGAATCTATTGCTTTGTCCCTGCTACACATTGTTTCTTGGATCAGTAGGAAATCCAGTCTGCAGACCTGAACCAACCTTTTGAGGGAATTAATTTTGGGGTTGTCCCTGACCTGTTGTGCATTGAATGACAACACAATCATTGGAGACCCTTCCTTTGGGGTTTCCCCACTCAAAGGGCCCGAGTGATGGTAGATTGTTTTTCAATTTTGATCTCTTTGACTGCCTACATCCAAGATTTAGAAATCAGAGAATTAAGACCAATGTGACCCACCCCAAAGAAAATATTTATAGGATGACTTAGAGGCCAGAGAGGTGGACGAGACCTTATAA
>JASDQU010010066.1:87917-98167 GCA_032191745.1 Picea mariana | reverse complement strand
GAGAGCGCATAAGGAGAACAGATCTGGGTCATCAGATCTGGGGTAGATACCCGACAACTGTCGAATATGAAAGAAGTTGCACAGAGGTTAAGCCTTCGTGAACAGCAGGACAGAAGTCCCGACACAAGGAGTGATCATCGAGATATCGGGGATATCAAGAACGTGAGGAGAGTCCCTCAGCATCAGAGGTCGCGAGTTTGCGAGGTTAATCTGGACCGTTTGTTGGGAGTGGACATGTGTCATGAGATTACCCACATCGGGTACTCAGGCATCGAAGGTTGAAAGAGGAATCCATTTGACTTCACAAGTAGCAAAATGGCGAATATATTGGAGCCGTCCATTTGAATAGGATAGGTGGCAGAGATCAGAGAGATCTCACGAACTCGGGAGTTCGTAGGGTGAAGCCCAAATATTGGGTACTCAAAGTCGCGAGGTCGCAAGGTAGCGAGAGAAGGACAGCCGTTGGATCCAGATCGTAGGAGGACCGTTGGATCTGCACGTGGGATCGTGTATCGGAACCTTGCAAGAAAAGGTCCGAGATTTTGGGCACGGGGGTCACGAGATTGCGAGAAGGCGATACCCTGACAGCTGGAGAGCAGTGTGGGCCATAGCAGAGCCGGCAAGTGGAGTATAGGTGGCACAAAGGATTCGTGAGTCACGAAGTGCCGAGGAGCCAAGATTCATGTAGGACGTGTGGCAGAGCATAAGGTGGGACCGCGCGACCGAAGGGTGGACACATGTTGCCTGAAGATAGGAGTTAGCGCTCCGTTGAATTCTCGCATCTCGGGGATTCATGGAGTAGGAGGGTGAAAACTCGATGGTTCAATCGGCGAGGTTGCGAGGTTGCGAGGTAAGGCCACGGTCGTGGAGGTAGTGGTCATATGGTGGGAGCCGAGCCAGGAGGGCTAGCACGTAGGATTCGAGAGCTCATCGGAGAATCAGAGGTCGGGAGTTGGAGAGTACAGTGACTCTCGATAGCGGAAACACCGAAACCCGAACCCCGATAGTGAGTCAGGGATAACCACAACTAAGTGAAAAAGAGCCGAGAAGGAGGAAAAGAAAGGACCTGTGGACCGGGTCATGTTTTCATCAGGGATTCCACGAAAGGAATCTAAAAAGCCGCTTCGGCTCAGCTGAAGAAGGGATTTGAATGATCCTGTGGACGGGCATAGGGTGACGTCCGTTGTCATCACAATTTATATCATTTTTATAATTTGAACACATTATTCGGAATACCCTTAAGGAACAACATTCCTCATTGAGATTAAGGTTTTGTATATATATATGAACATTAATATTCAAATTAATAGAATTAAATTGACATGAAAAGATTCTTTTTCCACAATACTTATTTTTCGAGTGAACAATTATACTAGCTAACCTACCAGCTAACCTTCACGAAATTAACATGTACTATTCATCATTTAACAAGGTAATAACGATACAGTTTGCTGCCTAATTAAGGGATTAATCAATTACATTCTTTGTCTCATTAATTTTCTATCATAAAATCTAGATTTATGTCCTTTAACTGAATAATATAATCATCTCTCTATTTAAATTGGCACAGCCATAATAAATTTTCTCAAAAAATGTTACCCACTCGCTGTCTAAAGTATAAACACCATGTGAATGTTGGGTGATAAAACATGAAGTAAATTCTACTATCTGTAAAATTTTGTGGGTGTGAAATCAATTTGTTGTAAAAACTCACAATCAAACTTATAATTTCCAGTATTATCTATGTCCTCGGGTATTGCATCTTCATAATTCTAATACTTAGGGTTAGGAATTTTTGAATATGGGAAGTGTGTATGGATTTCCATACAAGTCCCTCCTTCTAGTGACAAGTATTTTGAGAGGGTTGGATTCCCAATGCTCAACAGTAGGGATCAAACCCAAGGACAAGACCGAATTATAATCCCCATGTTTGGTGTGGAATGATCCATCGAGTTACAGTCCAACAACCGTTCTATGGGATTTAATAGTTTGTTTAAATTTGTTATTTTATGTGTTATATTTTCTCATGCCACCCAACATTATCAACATCATAGGCCACCCATTATGTGAATAATTCATCACAAACATGCATGTAAAGAAACCTTTGTTGATCCATCAAAAAACTGAGGGTTTCCTTGCTTTCTTTCAAGTGTTGAGTGTACTTATCTATATTTGAAATAACTTTTCCATTCTATAGTCTGTTTGACATTAGTGACCAAAAAATTCTCCAAGTGTCCATGTTCTATAACACATATACATTTGATGTAATTTTCATGTTTCTAGGAAACTTTCTGGATTTCCGACATCATTTCTTCAAACACTCGAAAATCCTCCAGTGGCCCAAAACTCAACAATTATATATCAACGATTGTTCCATTGATCTTTTACCAATTTTTATAGTAAGTTGACCATTTTTCCTCCATTCGAATATTCACCTCAAAAACTAAATTCACCTAGTATTTAGTAGCTCCTTTCATCCTAGATATACTATCATCAGACATAATTCAAATGTAATAGACTTCCTCACCTCATGCTTTATGGATCTCTTTGATATATTCAATTCAATTTATGGCCTTAGTTCCTTTCTAGCTCCATTTAATAACTTATTTATGTTCTACAAAGAACAATAATGTTTCTTCTTGATAGTCTGCTACCTTCTACAAAAAAAATTCCCTTGCCATCTTATATTTGGCATGCTCTTCTAAAACATCTCCCTTAAAATTGGATACTACCTATGTGGATTCCTTGTAATAATGTACCCTATGTATGAGGGATTCAAATTATTTTTTCATACCCTCCACTTATATTTCATATGTTCTATCCATATCATTAGTGTCATGTGAGATGTTTACTCCAACATTTAGTATCTCGCTCAATTTGGATATTTTAGCATTGAACAGGGTTTCCTCGGATGTACACCCCACAACATTCTCTTCACTAATTTTTCATTTTCTCTATGTCCTCTTAACAATGGAATTCATTTTTTGTTCATAGGTAATGGAATCTATGTCAGCCACCTCATCATTGGATTGGGAATTGGTTGATCCCCTAGGAAAAAACATTTTCCAATATGCCTAGGGTATGAAAATTCTCCATAGAAAGTTCTTTGCCTTTGTACATTGCATGGGCCTTTCCTAATGCTTCATCATGTGCTGACATTGATGAATCTATTAGTTGTTGACCCTCAGCATGTTCTTGTGTTATTGAATGTGTAGCTGTTTTCTCATCTTAGGTTGGAATAGGTACTTGAGTTTCACCATCCGCTTCTAACATAGCTTCCCACTTCTATTCATCTTCTTGAGTTGTACCAACCCCTTCATATTTCTCTGTGGTATGAGTTTCAATGGGATCTTGGGATAGTTTTTCAATTTCAATATCAACTTCATTCTCTCTGGGAACCTTTTTATTTACCACTTCCTCCTCCTCTTCTTGAGTCAAATCAATTATGTCTTGAGGAGGAATCTTAATAGGATGGGATTCTATTGGCTACTCAATATTTTGTTGTGAGTCCTCTTGTTCCTTCTTATTCTTTTCTTCTTGTTGTTTTCCCAGTAGTTCATGTGCTACCTTGTTTTTCTCTTCCAAATCTTTATTTCCCTTTTATTCTATCTCTTTTCATTGATGTTTTTCCAAGGATTTTCTTCTCTTATACATCTCTTATGTTTCTACCAATCTCTTCCTAAGTAGCATCCTCTTCCCACTTCCTCTGCAATTCTTCTTTGGTCTTGCATTGAAACTCTTGTTCTTGGAGTGCTCTATTTTTTTCTTATTGGATGGCCTGGAACTCTTATTCTTATTTCATCTATTGATGCATGGTATCATCGGACAAGATTTTATGCATAGGTCTATGTGTCTATACATGTGGAAATCGTCTAAATCCTTCTATCCTTGACTTAACTTTAATTAATGCAATTATTAAAGTAAAGTGTTTTTAATTAGTAAGTTGAGTTGTATTTAAGGAAATGTTTTAATTATCATTAGTGAATTAAATAATAGTTGTTGATCTCAAGTGAAAGGACAAGTAATCTCAATCATCAATCACTTTGGATATTAGGGTTAAGTCATAACTCAATATTATAAAAGAAAGGCTAGGGTGAAGGAAGAAGACATGTGATACACTTCATAGATCAATCAAGAGAAATTCATTTGACACAAATAATATTGGATCACGAAGGACTATGATTCAAGGATATATTGGATAGGTGGAGAAGGACTCCCATCTAGATATCTAGGCCAAAGGAAGAGAGAGAACAGTCGTACAAGAAAAGGATTAGCCGCCATGGAATAGTGCAGGTTTTCTAGTACAGTTGAGCAGTTAGCATGAGTTTCATATTAACAGTCATGAAGATAGCATGGGATGGTCCAGATATCAACATAACAATCGCATTGTTTCCATACAGGATCATACAATAGGTTTGGCAACAGATTAGCCAGACAATTTTTTATGTACTTTGTCTCTTTTCTATTTGGGACATTTTCCTGGTAATGGAACCATTGTAATCTTTGAATATATTTGAATGATAAGATTAGTTGATGGGAAAAATATATGTATGTATTGTGCATGATATTTTTGGTTTCCAGTTTTCCTTATGCTAGATTTACTTGAGTTGAATATTTCAACAGTGTATATTTGTTTTGTGAGATGTTAATCTAATTTGTAGTAAGGAATCAATAGATATCAAAGAACCTAGGTGTTGGAGTAGGGATTTCAACATGGTATCAAAGTGCACGTTATGAGAGGAATCCAGATCTCAGATCCATGACCAACAGGAAAAAAATGAAGAACATATTTCAGGGAAACAAATGTACTACAATTGGGTTTGGTCGTCGAGGATGGAATAGGTATTTTTTATACAGGTGTGTAAATAGCATGGGTATTCAATTATAGGTCATGTGGAACAACATGGGTATAAGAATAATAATATTGTTGGTGGTGCAGATAATGTGGGTAGAGGTCATATGGGTCAGTACAAGGCAGCTTTCAGCAACAAGTTATTTTCATAGCAGTTTATCATGTCTAAGGGATGACATCAACACCTTTGAGAGTTGAAGACAGATTAGATGGAGCATCTAAATTCCTATCTTGTAAAGTAAGAGTGAATTTTTCGTTAAAGGAGTATGACCTTTTGGATTTAGTGGAAAAGGTGGTTGTTCCACCAAAATATCCTACATATTTAGTGGTTCACCAAAAGAAGGAGATCAAAGTCGAGCGGGTACTCTTGGATTCAGTGAAGGATCATCTAATTCCTGACTTATCCAAGAAGAAGATGACCAAAGAGATGTTTTATGTGTTGGTAGGTTTATTCCATAGAACTAACATGAATAGGAAGATGTTCTTAAGGAATAAACTCATATAAGTGCAGAAGTCTAGACCTGAAAATGTTACCAACTATCTCATGAGGATCACGTAGGTGTGTGATCATCTTACAACCATAGGGGACAAAACAGAGGACACATATCTCATGAATGTGGCATTAAATGGTCTTCCCAAGTCACGGGAACCATTTGTCAAGGGATTCTTCACTTGGTAGCATCTTCCATAGTGGCAGAGGATTTGGGATGATTTCATCTGGGAAGAGACTCTGGAGGAGTCTAAGTGCAACAAGAAAGGAAGTAGTGAGGAGAAATTGGCTCTTGTTAGTAAGACAAAGAAGGAAAAAGGAAAGAGTTCTAGCGAGAAGGGTAAAAATGATGGAGGATCGTCACAGCCATGGAAGAAGAAGGATTTGAGTAAAATCAAGTTCTTCTAATGTCATAAGAATGGAAATTATGCATCTCAGTGTCCAGAGAAGAACAAGGGTAAAGGGAATAAGAAGATAATAGCATCAATTGAGACACAGCTGGATGAGATTACAATGAAGTTTGAGAAGGATTACTCATTGGTTTCTTGCCCTTATACCAACACAACTTCTAGGAGTGCATGGTTCTTGGGCAGTGGTTCATCTCATCCTATGACTGAAGAACGAGAGTTATTTATTATTCTGATGGAAAGGGACTCACATGTTCATGTGAAGCTTGGTGATGATGGAAAGTATGCAATGAAGGGAGAGGGAATAGTTACGTTCCAGCTCAAGCCATGAAGTTTGTTGGATTCCCATGATGTGCTTTATGTACCATGTTTGAGGAAAAAATTTCTCTCGGTTTTAGCTATGGAGGATAGGGGTTTTGTCATTACTTTCCAGAGAGAGAAAGTACCCATACATCTAGAGAAAGATATCTCGGAAAACACAGTGGTTGTTGGGGTTAGAGAGGGAACTTTATACATGTTATAGGGAAAGCATGTTCAAGATTTGGTACACGAAAGTGACAACCTATGTGAGTTGTGGCATAGGGGGTTGGGACACCTACAGTACATGACATTGTTGATTTTGAGGGATATTGTTACAAGCCTTCCAAAGTTCAATATTGAGTAGTAAGAGTGTGTAGAGGGTGTGCACTTGGAAAGAATGACAAGGATATGTTTCCTTGCGACAAGAGTAGGTATAAGGGGATATTGGATCTTATCCATTCATATGTGATTGATTCAATGTTAGTATCACCACTACAGGGATCGACATAATATGTTATGTTTATTGATGAAATTTCTAGGAAAATATGGATCTTCTTTATGAAGACCAAAGATGATGTTTTCAATCAGTTTCACGAGTTTAAAGATCAAGTGGAGAACCATATAGGGAAGAATATAAAGGTCTTGAGGTTGGATAATGGGGGAGATAACACCTCCATTGACTTCAAGGATTTATGCGAGGAGGTAGGGATCAAGAGGGAGATGGTAGCCTCATACAACCCTTATCAAAATATGGTTGTGGAGAGAAATAATTGGTCCATAATTGATTATATATAGCTTATGATACATGCTCATGCGTTTCCTATGTTTCTTTGGGTAGAGGCATGTAAAACGGTGGTGTATGTGCAGAACAGGAGTCCTCACAGGATATTGGAGGACAAGACTTTGGAGTAGGAATTCTTAGGAGTGAATCCAAAGATAGGAAATTTGAGGATCTTTGGTTATCCAGTCTACATCCATGTGCATGTGGAGAAGAGGACGAAGTTGGAGCCTTTAGGATGGAAGGGTATATTTTTTGGGTATAGATAGGCCTCAAAGGCTTAAAGGATTTTCATTCCAGTGCAAAGGAAGACAGTTGTGAGCAGGATGTAAAGTTCGAGGAGAAATTGGCATCTAGTAGATCATGGGAGTCATCATCAATGACACAGGATAAGGAACAGTAGGCTCCGAAGGATGAGAAACAATCAACACTTCATACTTTAGGTGGGGAGGAGGATTTATCCCCTTCTAGTCTTGTCAGGAGACGCAGGTGGCTATTACAGACATTGAGGGATGTTGGTGAGGCTCCTAGGAGTTTGATTAGAGATACCAGACCTCCAAGGAAGTTTTTGAACTATACGAAACTTACGAGTAACATCATTGATGTTGATCCTTCCAGTTTTGAGGAAGCATCATATCAGAAGGTATGGATGGATTCAATGGTAGAGGAGTAAACTTCTATTATGAGGAATAATGTTTGGGACGTATTGCCAAGACTAGAGGAGAAGTTAGTGGTGAGTTCCAGGTGGATCTACAAGATCAAGCATGTTAGATATGGTAGAATCGAGAAGTTCAAGGCAAGGTTTGTAGTGATATGGTTCTCACATAAAGACAGAGTGGACTATGAGGATAATTTTTCTCCAATTTCTAGGTATACTTCTATACGAGATGTTATTTCTATTGCTTTAGTTATGAGGTGGAGGATACATTAGATGGATGTGAAAACAACTTTCCTTAATGAGATCATTGAGGAGGAAGTATATATAGAACAACCTTAGGGATTTGAGGTACATGGGAGGTAATATCATGTATGTAGACTTAATAAAGTCTTATACGGACGCAAGAAGGAACCCAGGGCATGGTATTCCACGATTGATGGATAATTGTTGAGTATGGTATTTATGAAGAGTGAGTAAGATCCTAACTTGTACTTCATAATTTTTGGGGCAGATCCACTCATCTTGGTTATATACATAGATGATTTATTTCTCACAGGTGCAAAGGAGCTTATTGTGGGGTGCAAAGAATATTTGGCTAGTGAGTTTGAGATGAAGGGAATTGGATTGATGCATTATTTCTTGGGGTTAGAGGTATGGCATGTATTGAGATATATCTTCCTTGGAAAAGGGAAGTATATAGTAGAGATATTGAGGAGATTTAGGATGGAGGGCTTGTTATTGTGTTAAAAAAACTCCCAAATTTGTGTTTAATGATTAATAAGAAAATTTTGGAGGTTGTTGTACATGACAACAAGTCCTCTATCCTAACTTTGGAAATGATTTATTTTTCTCTTATTTGATTATGTAAATATATCTTTGTTGTGATATTTTTTGAGTATCAATATTGAGCATTGAAATCTTTGTATGTTTTGACCCTTCATTTGAGTTGATTGAACATTCAATCTTTTGAATTTCATGAATTTCAACATGAAATTCAAAATAATTCGGTTGCGAAATTTCTTCCATATCATATCATTTTATGATGATTCTATTGCTCTCCATATGATTATGGGTCATTATTGCATTCATAAAGGCAAGATCTAAGTTCTCATTGTTGATGACATTTGGGATTTTTAATTTTACGGTTTTGTTCATATTACAAATGAAAGATTGGATATCAGCTACAGAATTCATTAAATTTAAGAACAATTAGTTCTATATCTTTGATTTATTTATCATGCTAACTTATATTACACTGTATAGCATTTAATTTCTTATCTCCTATCCAAAAAGAATTAATTAGCATAACCATTACAAGGTTTATCATATAATAATTGCATTGGGTATGATATAACAAGTTTATCATATGCTTTTGGAGATATTTCAAAAATTATGAAAGTTTGCAAGACCCTTGAATAATCGAGATCTTGTTGTGATTTAAGTGCTTGGGCACTTGATTAGTCATATAAATTGATGGATCATCATTTCATTGTATGATATTTCCAAATGTCATTTTAAAACCTCATTATCTTCTGTTGCATGTCCAGTGTGAGTACATCTCTCCATACTTTTCCATAATCATGAATTAATGTGCACATTAACATCGAGAATGGGTAGATACACGCATCAATATTTCCATTTGGGGTTTTTGATTCATGAATTATGTTTTACCATCAATGATGGTTTTCTTTTTGTTGTTAAAAGAGGGTACCTATGCATTTTACCTCTATCC
Source organism: Picea mariana (assembly GCA_032191745.1). Lineage (NCBI taxonomy): Eukaryota > Viridiplantae > Streptophyta > Pinopsida > Pinales > Pinaceae > Picea > Picea mariana. The sequence goes on along the minus strand of JASDQU010010066.1, from coordinate 88,950 downwards.
CTAAGTTTTTACATCGTTTTCTCCCTGAGATTTCGTTGTATTTCCACTATGGGTCTGATCTCAAGATGTAAGTCTGCAGAACCAGAGCTGATTGAAGCCTTCATCATGCAATGCTTCAACATGATAGATGGCAGAAATTTTTGTTGAGTTTTCGTGACAATAACCCATAAGCTTGTATAGTTTTTGTGTTTGTTTTCAATGGGTGTGAAATCATAAATGAGTCATCGTTTTCGAGCTCAGTTTCGGACCAATTAAGGGAGAAACTGAAAAATATGAGATGTGGTTTTTTCTCAGAACAGACCCATTTATCTGATTGTATAGAATTTTTGGAATTAGATGCATGATTTGGGAGAAAATCTTGGTTCTTTATAGGCTTATTTTCAGGGTGCGTCTGGTGACACCCATAATTGATTGTCAGGGCATTTGCGCTCAATTTTCGATGGGAAAACTGTCAAGATTGAGGATATTGTTTTGTAGTTAAATGAGTTCATGATTTCTAAAGATATGAAATTACCAATAGAGGAGGAACGATGTTCGAAGATAATGAAAGTTAAATAATTTCCCTGGTTTGAGTTTCTCATTTCATTCAAAGTCAAATATATTTCAAAAGGTTTATCTTCATCCCTAATTAAGGAGAAATTGTAGGTTTTATTGTTTTGTATTCAAAGATACATGATTGTTAAGGGCCATTAAAACATTGATTTTTGTTATCAATTTTGTCTTCTTTTAGTTTTTATGGGTTTCAAATAAACTTGCCATTTTATTTGTTGAAATCCCTTATCGAAATGAAGAAATTCTATCAGAGAGATTGCTTCATCTTTGACTCAAAACTTCAATCGGAGTCTGTAAATTCAATAGAAAGATATGAATTCGTTATTTTTATTTTATTTTATTTCATTTTAGGAAAAAAAAGTTACAAAATAGAAAATTGTGTAGCTGTCCCAAATTAGTTATAACAGAAAATTATGTAGCTACTTCAAATTAGTTATAACACAAAATTGTGTAGTTGTTAATTCATTTTATTGTGATTTTA
>JASDQU010010066.1:59625-73791 GCA_032191745.1 Picea mariana | reverse complement strand
AGACCTTATTGCAAATGTGTTGAAATTGCACAGAATAGATCTAGCTAGAAAATACCACACACATTTGCAGAGAGAAATTGAGAAAGAAGAAGCAAGAGAGAAAGAATGGAATAATTCTCATTAACCGTAATGAATAATGAATAATTTACACATGATATACTTTGTATAACTCAATCAGTGTGAACTGGAGGAGAACCAATGTGCCATAGTGGTGGTCTAGAGTGATCTAGACACACACCAACAATTACGGGAGTGAACTGCCACCTATTTTAGTCTCTCAGGCAATTACAGGAGTGAACTGTCACCTAGCTGAGTTAGTTGGTCAACCAGTCTTCAGTTAACTGACTGAAACAGAGTGTAGTGAGGATTAGATCAAGGAATCAAGGGTAATGCACCTTTATAGTGATGAAACCAAGGCTAATGCGCATTATCATGGTGATGATCCCAATGTTGCATGGTGACAAAACCAATGCAGTATCTAGAACCAACTCAACTAGTCAAACTGAAGTGTCAAGTGAAGAGAATATTCTCCCCTAAACTTTAGGAGACCAAATTATGACTAATAAACATAGGAAAAACCTTAGGACCTTAGGAAAAAAAAATCATAGGTGCATGTGAATTAACTCTAACACCCCCCCTAAACATCACTATGATGAAAATAAAGAATGGGTCCTGGCAATGAGGCCATGTTAGGTACCCAAATACAAAATATACACTGAAATAAAGTGAGGAAAGAGGGAAAACCTCATGGGAAACCCCACCCCCCTCAAGGTACAATGTATGTAAAAATAAGAACTGACAGTTGCTAGGAAACTATGTCCTTCACTCCAAGACGACTTCGCAGAGAGTGGAACTTCTTCTCAGTGAGGGTCTTGGTGAAGATGTTTGTCGCCTATTATTATGAAGGATAGAACTGTAGGTTGATGATCCCCTTGTGTAAAGTCCCGGATGTAGTGCATGTAGATCTCAATGTGCTTCGTTCACTACCTCTTAACTGGATCTCTGCATAACTTTAGAGTTCTCTGGTTGTCACACCAGATGACGATCGGTCGATGAAACTGAATTCCCAACTTAGTGAGAAAATTTTGTAGCCACATAGCATGAATGGTTATGTTAAATACCCCTCTGTGCTATGCCTTGGCTGAAGAAATAGCAATAGCAACCTTCTTGTTTCTCTACCAACAGATAGGCTTGGAACCAAGACTGAGTGAGTAACCAGATGTGGACTTGTGATCAGTGCTATCTCTAGCCTAGTTAGAATCAATAAACTCGATGAGATATAATGTAGATTCTGCTACATAATGAATCCCAAAGGTGATGGTACCCTGTACGTATCGAAGGATATGCTTTGCAGCCTTCCAATGTAGCTCATGTGGCTCCTGCATGAACCTAGAAATCGCACCAACTGCATAGGAGAGGTCCGGTATAGAGTGTGTGAGATACAAAAAGCTCCCCACTAGTTTTCTTTATAGTGTGCTTTCAACCAATGGAGTATCCCCGCCATCCTCAAGTTTCACTCTTGATAGGAAAGGAGTCGGAGCAGACTTGCAGTCTGTCATGTGAAATCTCTCAAGGAGTTCTTGTGCATACTTGTCCTGAGACAATTAGATTCTTGATGCATGTTGACTGATCCCGATTCCAAGGAAGAAGTGTAGAAGACCCATGTCCTTCATCAAAATAATGTCATGTAGAATCCTCTTGACTACAACAATCATTGAAGTTGAGCAATCGGTGATCAACAAATCATCAACATATAGAACTAAGAGTAGAAGTGAATCAGTCATCCTGATCATGTAGATAGTCGAGTTTAATTTACAATGTACAAAGTTTTGTCACAGAAGGTAGGATTTCATCTTGGCATACCATGCCCTCGAAGCCTTCTTAAGGCCATAAATAGATTTATTTAGTCGAAAAACCAAATATGAATCATGCATAAATCCCTAGGGATTCTTCAGACAGATCTCCTCATTGATATCACCATGAAGAAATGCATTCTTTACATCCATATGATGGAATTCCTATCCCTTGGCCTTCGTAATGGCAATTGCCAAACATATGGAATCCATCTTCGCTTGGAGCGAAGGTCTCATCATAGTCAATTACATGCACATGTTGAAAGACTTTGGCAACAAGCCTGGCTTTATATCTGCTAATATTTCCATCTGTTTCACTCTTGGTCCTATAGACCCATCTGCATATGACAATTTTCCTTCCAAAAGGAAGGGGAACCATATCCCAAGTCTGTTTCTCAAGGAGGCATTTGTACTCCTCCTGCATAGCATATTCCCAAAAGGGATTTCTAGCAGCCTCGCCATAAGAATGTGGATCTGAAGACTGAACCAAGAAAATATGCCTAGAGAGAAATGGTTCAGTGACAATGAGTGAAATAAGAGGCTCCTCGAAATCAGATCGAGTCCTCCTAGTATCGGTTGGATCACCAACAAGATCCCCTGCATCATGAAGAGTAGTTTGTTCCCACTTAGGCCTCTGCTTTGGCTCTGCATCTGCATCTGTATGCTCTGAATCTACATCTCATTATATTGACTCTATATTTGGATCATTTCAGTCCTTTGAAGTAGAGCTCTCATATGAAGAAGAGTCAGAATGTGCATCCTCATCGTCTCAGATAGGTGGAAGAATGAAGGTGTCTTCATGTGGTTGTTGAGTTACATGTGAGACACTTTCCTCGAATTAGAGACTTTTCTCAATGATGAGTCGATGCGAGGAAAGATCAATAAGTATGTATCCATTCACACTGTTGAGGTATCCAAAAAAAATAAACTCAGTTCTCTATGGATCAAGTGCCTTCCTCTTTTCAGAGGGAATCTGGGCCCATGCACATGAATCAAAAATATGAAAGTGGGTCACTTCTAGTTTGAGGCCGCTCTAAGCCTCATAGAGGGTCATATCCTTGACAGATCTATGGGGAGATATGTTTTGGATGTATTTTTCACAATTAAGTGCTTCATCCCATAGTCTCTTTTAGAGATTTGTTTTTCCACTCATAAAGTTTGTTTTACTGTGGAGTATAGGGAACTGTGTGTTGCAACTGAATCCTTGCCTCATGAAAAATATTATGGATCTCATGATTGACATACTCTCCCCCATTATAAGTTCTTAGGACTTTTATTTTCTTTCCAGACTATGTCTCAACTAGGGATTTGAAATCTTTGAGGTGTTGAAAGACCTCGCATTTTTTCCCGAGGAAGTAAATCCATGTGAAATGTGAAAAATCATCAACAAAAATGAGAACAAACATCACTTTGATTATGGATGGATGTGGAAAATGACCCATGAGGTCACTATGGATCATATCTAAAGGAGAGGAAGCTCTCTGAGTCTTTCCTTTGTCAAATTTCTCTTGAGGGTGTTTTCCAAGAACACATCCCTCACAGACTCATTTGGATAAATGAATGGTTGGTAGACCATCAACCAATATTTGCTTGCTAATTTGTTTCATATATATGAAATTCAAATGTATGAACCTTTTGTGCCATATCCTACTACTTTCATCAGCATGGGTAAGTAGTAAAGCATAATCTGGTTCAATAAATTCAGAAAATGTATACAATCTAGATTGATGATTTACCTCACTGGTACAACCCTAGAATTGGTTTTCATGTCATATATGTCCATTGCATTTGGTTTGAATATGAATTTATTTCTGGTGCCGAAATTCATCATCTGATACATGGAGAGAATATTGACAGAATTTTTGGGAATGTGCAGCACATTCTCGAAGCTTCTGTTGGTGAGTTCAATCCTTCCTTTGTTGGTGATCTCGACTAGAGAGTTTTCCCCCATAAGAATAGGATGACCTTTGCATGCATCCAATGAAAAATAGACTTTTTTTGTGGCATCCATGTGATGTGATTCTCCTGAATCTATGATACAATCATCGAGAGAGCAGTTGTTGGCAATCAAGGCATGGCTAAAATTGCCTTTCTTAGGATTTAAATCTTTTGGCTTCTTCTTCTTGGCACCCTCGAGGATGTGATCTCCAAGGTTGTTTTTCTAAGTTATTTGAGACATTATATCTATTTTTTTATGCATGCATGTGGATTCTGGATGGAATCATTTATGGCAGTACATGCATTTCTCCCCTTTTCTTCCCTTTCCACCTTTGGATCTGGAGGCATCGGTGAAGGTTTTTGAGTACCCTTCCTTCTTCGGATGCGCATGACATTTTCGTTTGTCTTTATCTTTATATTTATGATATTGATGTCTTCCATATTGCATAGTAAGTGCATGTTCCTTTGGGAATTTGATTTTTCCCATGTTGATGAGGTTGGTTTGCTCTTGGGTCAGGGATTCAATAAAGTCCTCAAGAGAAGACACCTTCCAGGTGGTTCCAGAGGTGAATTTGACTGAATGGAATGTTAATATGAACACAGATAATTTAGGAGAAATTTTGGATCGAATGGTGAGAACCATATGTTTCTCCTCCTTATATTTATCAACCCCGCAAGCTTTGAGTTGTGACATTAAATCCTTGAATTTTGTAAAGAAATCTTGGATATTGTCGAAGCTTTTTGCATCCAATGTGAGCAATTCCACCTCCAACATGTGTCCCCTCATCTCATATTTTTTTCCAAAGAGCCCATCCAAGGTGGTCCAAGATTCATTGGGGGTTTTATAGAAAGATATGTGAAAAAGGAGATCGGGATAAATAAGACTACAAATCGTTCTAAATGCTTCATCCATTCGATTTAGATACCTGTATTTTTCTATGGCTGATGTTGGTTATGTGTATGTATTCAACATTAACATGTAAAATCCTTTGGTTCAGATATGTATGACTATTTTCTCCTTCCATGCAAAGTAATTGTAAGGTGTAAGAATGAATTCTTTTGGGAAATCCATCTTTTTGTTGTCTTCAATCTTTTGTACCTGCAAAAAATTTGGTGTATCTTTTTTCTTAGTAGTCTGTCGGCTATGATACCATTTAAATGTGTTGAACCTACACATAATATATCTATCTAGAAAATACCACACACATTTTCAGAGAGAAATTGAGAAAGAAGAAGCAAGAGAGAAAGAATGGAAGAATTCACATTAACCGTAATGAATAATGAATAATTTACACATGATATACTTTGTATAACTCAATAAATGTGCACTGAAGGAGAACCAATGCACCATAGTGTTACAGGAGAATCCCCTTGTAGACTAGTGAATTTCCTCTTGGATACTAGACCCCTATAACCAAGATAGAAAGGTGCAAATGTTGAACACTGGCATTCCTTCTAATGAAGCTAAACTTGTCAAGGAATAAGAAGAAAGGAATATAAATACCTTTAATGACATTTGTCCTTTCTCGATCCAGGCTTATATTGATCTCCAAGTCTTTCATAAGGTATTGCAATCAAAGGAACAAAAACAAAAAAACATACTTCCTATCCCTACCATGATTAGCTTCAAAATAGATCTATCAAAAAGAATAAATTCATGAAACATACACAAATTTGAAGGAAACAAGCCAAGCACATATATATATTAATGAAAACAAAGAAAAGTTCTTACAACCATAGATGTAGATGCAACATCTTCATCAAGATATCTTTGTCCAGACCCTTGCTCAAAAGTTCCACAATCAGAATGATTGTAACTTTCACTGATAATTCTCCCTTATGAGATCATAAGTTTGATGCCTCTAAACTGCCATGTGCTTTTCACCATGAGAGGGCCTCCTTATATAAGCTTGGAGAGACCCAACCACCTTAGATATTCTTGGGATAGGTTGAGGATATTTCTCCATCAATTGTGGATCCTCCCTAAGATCCGGCCTTGACCTCAGATTCGAATTCAACTAACTCCAAAGATGAGGGGGATTTTTCCTTGATTTTCCTCAACAGCCAAGCGCTCCCTCGGAATGGGACACAGAGTGTTGAAACACTCCCCCAAAGAAGGGTAGGGAGCGTTGTCACTCCCTGATAGTGTGTATGGGAGCACTACCCAAAATTTCCTTAAAAAATCCTAGCTCTCCCCCAAAAGGGTGCACAGAGTGTTGGAACACTCCCCCAAAGAAGGGTAGGGAGCCATGGCACTCCCTGATAGTGGGTAGGGGATCGTTGACCTTCAAAATTGATTTTTAAGTGGTTTTCTTCACGGAAAATGCTTTGTACTCTTCATCAAATGATTTCTCTTCCTTAAACCAGTCTTTGAAGGTGTCTTAAGTGCCCCTGTGATGCCATTAGAGACACAACATAGGCGATATGGTAGTATGATGTTTGTGACACTTGTGACCAAAATGTGACACTTGCGACACTTGAAATGACGACAATAGGACATCATTGAAGTGAGTGATTTTGATGTGTAATAGATTGCCCCCTTAAGTGCGAAGTTAGAAGACGTGATGACTGAATTACTTTGTATACTTTTTCAAGCAAGGTTATGGATGCGAAGAACTTGGTAGAAGTTGCACACAACTATCAAACAAATATTATGACATGTTTCAAACCCAAGGCAGGTATACCTATGCTTGGGTGATAAATACTTGCAAGGTATGGCCGTCATAAGATACACTGCGGATCCATAATTGTATTAACAAAAAGGTATAGCCACCAAAGATACAATGTGGATCTATACTCCCATGACATGAACCGATTGTAGCCACGAAAAATATACAGTGGATCTACGAGACGACAAGACATAGACATGGACCAATACAAACTGGATCTATGTAACAGTATATGTGTCAATCTTCAAAAGAAACTCCACCGCAACCTGGGCAAAGTATATATTAGAGTGATCACTCAATCCAGGGTCTTCTTATCGATCCCGATGCAGTACGAGTATAACCATGTGAATAGACGTCCCGATGTCGAACATGGTAGATACCACTTGATTACCAGTCAATGAGGTAAAAAATTAACAAGTGCAAGGGAAAATAACCATTTATGTCAATGATTCCCAAGGTACTCTAGTACATTCCAGTGAATATGAATAGATGAGATGAATTCAAACATTCGTAGAATCATCTGATCAGGGGTCAATGATGTAAACCCATTGTCAGAAGCAAGGAGGCCTTCAATTGAGGCATGCAGGTCCCAAGGTACTAATTGGTTTCTAAGTCTAGTTCCTGGATGATATGTTGAATTCAATGGGAATAGACTCATCGCAGGAGGGCCTTGATGTGTCCCCCATCGACGACACGAAATTNACAGAAGCAAGGAGGCCTTCAATTGAGGCATGCAGGTCCCAAGGTACTAATTGGTTTCTAAGTCTAGTTCCTGGATGATATGTTGAATTCAATGGGAATAGACTCATCGCAGGAGGGCCTTGATGTGTCCCCCATCGACGACACGAAATTGACACAGATATGTAAATTGGTAGATCAAATGAACATGGACTAACATGGGTATTGAAACAAGATATTTGTGATGGATAACTCTCGAGGCTGATACTTCCCTTAAACACTGAGGCACAACAGCAGAAACATGACATAGACCAAAACATGATGGTGCAATGGATACTATGACTTTCATCGGGTGAACAAAAGGAGTAAGAAAACTCAAAGGATTGGTTCAGTGCATAGGTTCAGCAGATTAAAATGCATGCAAAGACAAAGTGTCGTGTTCAAGGGCGACTATAAGATTTACTGGTAATGTTTTCAAAAACTACTTGGCTTGCTTCTTTCAATTTTTCCCCCATCCAAATAGATGAGTACCTTTTTTTGATTTAACAAGATCGAGGAGGGTAACACATGCTCGATATAACTCACCTTCGGTAAGTCCCTCTTCCTTTATTTAACAAACTGGAAAAATTAAGGGTTCGGTCCCGTATGAGCCCTTCAATGTATGATTGTTTAATGAGTCCAGAGAAGGTAAACTCAGTGGTTTTTCATATTTAAAGAGTCTACAAATGACTTAAAGATGAATCAAGTGTTGTCCTTTTTCGTAATGTTAGTCTTGCGAGGCCAAAAAAGAGATAAATTATCACTCGAAAGACACCCTTTCAAACCTTTTAACGAGTGGGAAAGAAAGCAAGGTAACTCGGAAATATTTTCAAACTTAGGGAGTCTAAAAAGAGATTAAAGATGACTCCAAGGGGTTCCTTTTTTCGTGTATCCATGTGAGTCTGAAAAAGAGATAAAAGTTTACTCGTTTGTGTTCTCATGTTTTTTTCGATCATGAGAAAGAACAAATACTAAGCTTGGTACGCTACCCCCATCTTGAAATCTAGTGGCTTAACTCCAAAATGATCATCAAAGGTTGGAGACATGCTCCCCGAGCTTCAATTCATTCACTGACTTTGAGGTTGTCACCAATTTCTCTACTAGATGGAGAAAAAGGATACAGGTGGATGAAATGAAGATTCCAATATGAGACCTAAAGAAAGAATCGACTCGACATCTACGAGATCTGGCGAAAGACTCAACCTGACAGGAGAGGTGATTGTTTCATTTTTTAATGAGCTTGACACAAGAAAAGAACTATGCTCAAGACCTCTGTTTCATTTTTTTATGATCTTGACACAAGAAAATAACTATGCTCGTAGCTTTTGTTTCATTTTTTAATGAGCGTTCCATAGAGAAGAGAAACTATGCTTGTAATCTCTATTTAATTTTTTAACAAGCTTTCCATAGAGAGGAAAACTATGTTCGTGACTTCTTCTTGTTCATGGCTTCCAAGAGGAGACTACTCTGGAAGGAAACCATGTCAAGGGACAAAACTCGGTCATGTATTCCAAGATATCTTCACTAGATGGAATAAGAATGATCTAGAAGGAACACATGTCAAGGGTCACGTCAGGGGTAAGGATATTAGGCTCCAATAGCCCCACCGAAGAGATCACCATGTCAAATACCGGATCTAAGTCATCGGAAGTTGAATTCATGGGAGACAACACCACATAATTGACCTGTGGCAGGGGTGATACCGACTGCATATAAGACCCATTTAGGGAGATCATTGGGTTGATGGTCAAGTCAGGGCCAACAAATGAAAGTTGATCAATAGTTACCATCCTTCCATCGTGTGGGAAATATATCACACAAAAAATATTGGACACAATAGCTTTCATGGCATAGACATAATCTCTCCCAAGGAGTAAATCAAAATCCAAGGGGTCCTGGACTACCATAACATCAATAAAGACAGTTTTCCCTCCCAAATTTACGGGAAACTAGGGAAGGATCCCTAAAGGGTGACTAGTTCTTTTGTTAAAAGAAAACAAAGTCTCGGTAATTGGCACAAGCTAAGGATAACCCAAATCTTGTCAAGCAATAGAGGACAAAATACTAACAGATGAACCTTCATCTATCAGTGCATGAGGAATGGATTGACTACAAACCTGTACTGTAATCTTGAAAGGAATGTGAGAGGGAAGATGAGGTCCAGTTAGCACACCCCAATCAAAAAGGATGGCCTCATTACTTGGAGGGGGTTTCACAGGAGAGGGAGGAATTCCCCCCAGGACAGTAGATTATGTATCAACAAGAAAAATGTGGGAAGAATCGGGTTTATTCTCTAGCAGGAGAGTGGGATCAATTGATAACGACATCAAATTGACCACTTGGGTTTCATTCTCCAAGGGGAGAATGGGGTTGACAGGTGGAAACGAATCGACTGCTTAGGTTGCACTCTCTAATAGGAGAGCGGGATTGACCGAAGATGGGATTGAATCAACCACTTTGTCAACGGGTTCAACTAAGGACGTGACCAGATTGACAACATGATCAACCGGACTAACCGATGAAGGGAATAGAGTAACAACTTTGGCACTCGTCAGAGGAGGAGTGGGATTGACCACATTGTCACTCTTCATATGAAGGGTGGGACTAGATCAGTCACTTGGGTTTCACTTTTCATAGGAAAAGTGGGGTTGGTCGATGACGAAACTAAATCAGCTACTTTGGTTAGTGGTTCAACCAAGGATGAAACTAGATTGACCACTTGATCAACCAGATTGACCGGGGATGGAACCAGATTGACCATTCCATCAACTAACGATGGGTTGGGGTAAATCTTACGATAACTAGTTGGGAGTTGAAGATTTTCCAAAAGAGAAGAAGACTCATCCATATGAGGACAAAGGTGAGAACAATGATCACCTTTGCATAACATACAAGGAAATTTGAAAGTTGTCTTCTTCTTACCAACCTTAACGTCACTAGTTGACGGAGCATCACCAACACGACCAGTAGGGGATGATGATGAGGAGGACCACATTTCTAAGACCTTGGGAATACCAGGGAAATCCCTCAGAAAGTGGTCACCCTTACAAATACTGTAAGGGAATTTGGGTTTCAGATTCTTCATTTTAATCTTGTCGACCTCATCAACACTCCCAGTACAATTAGTAGTAGTTGGTTAATTGGATCCAACATCTGATATGGTTGGAGGCTTGGTACTTTTTTGGTTCTTCTTCTTCTCTTTTCGTTTCATCTTCTTCTTATCAACCTAGCTACTCACTTTAGAGCTTTCACTAGGCGAAGAAGGAGAAATGGAAGGAGACTTGATGGGTGAAGAAGGAGAAAGGTCGATATGAGGTTGATGTGTGGGTGGTGTTCTTACATCTGAAACGCCTGCATTCGAGATCACCGGAGTGGAAAACAACCATACCGGTAACTCAATTGTGAGACCTAGAAGGCTCAAAGTAGCGATGGAAGGAGGACCAACGTTTCCGTAAAAAGGAAAAACAAAGGTTTCCCCTGGCAAAGGGGTTCTTTCATTGGTCATTTCGAGAACTGACGCCATAAAAAATAAATATCTAACCTAGATTCTTCTAGGGAGAATAAACAGCACACGGTAAAAATCTAGTAAGAAAACAAGCAAACAAAACCTTCTCACAATGAGCACACTAGTTGGGGATGAAATCCAACGTTGCGGGAACAAATTAAGAAGGGGTTGAGATAGAGCGCTTGGAAAAGTTACGTTGATGACCTTCTTAACGGACTTACACCTTGGTGCAAGCTCCCACACATAAACGTAGGTATACCCTCCAAGCAGCACGAGTGAGTTTTGCCAACATCGATTCCAGGTACCATGAAGACTTTCCCCTCCAAAGTAACCTTGTGTAAAGACCCTAAAGAGATAGGCCACTAAGGTTACCAACTACAATAGTGATTCCTGGGGAAACAATCGATAGTTCGATCCACATGCAAGGATAGGATATCTGGCTCGAAATCAACTTGAAAGGATTCCACTCATCATCGTGGGTATACCTTCAAGCGACACCCATAATACGTGTAATTTTTACACCAATACCAACAAAGCAGGGTGAGTAACTCTGCCAGTCTTAATGCGACCTTAGGTTTGACCCTTGTGTGAGAAGGGCTTCCTAAGACAAAATGTAGGGATTAGATTTCACCGCTCCCTGACACAATATTCTATGTTTTTTTGCATATTTGGAGAGCTATCTTTCACACCTATTCCAAATCCCTGCAACTAATCTGATGTAGGTTTGCTACCAGAAAATATAAAAATGTCTAATCAATTTTTAGTTTAGCGCTTTATTTTTAAGGCTGTTGTTACTCAAAAGGAAAATGGAGTGGACAATATGATTTTTTGACTGACTCAAAAGTTATGCAAAGAGATGAAGATGCAATATTTTAATTTTGATGAAATCTATGCTATGAGAAGGAGAAAAAATTCATCATTACAGATGCACAATGTCCCAAAAAAGTAAAAAAACATGCAATTCTGCTACTTCAAATGCAAGCTAGTTTCACTACCCAAAAGAAAAAATCCATTTATCTTATTTGTTTGATTATGACATATACAGAAAGTAAATACAAAACCTTCAATGCTCCACTACTTTCAATCAAGAGAAAGAGTCATATGCATATGCAAAAGACACAAAGCAAAAGGGCTACAAACAAAGCATGCACTCAAGGCAGTGAGGTATGAAACAAAACAAGTTGAAACTTGTTCTAACAACAAAGAACACCATCAAGGATTCTACAACCAATCAATCATTCAAGGAATATAATAAAATGCAGAGAAGAATCCAAGAAATGATAGGGAGGAAGAGAAATCACTCAAAACTATCCTATCAAAAAAGCTTCTAGAAAAGGCAATTTCACATTTCTAAAAAAAGGTTTCAAGATCCAATAAATAAAATAGGGAGTGATAAGAATAAAAAAATATCAAAACCCAATCCAATCAACTTCACAAACCAACCATTGATTCCGGGTAAAGACATCTGCAAAACAGACTGCAAAAGACTGAGCAGAAGAAGGCAAAAACTGTCAAAAAAGAGACTAGTTCTCCCTAAAACAAGGGTACAAAGTGTTGCAATTCTCCATAAAACACTATAGGGGAGCAATGGCGCTATGGTATGGCCTACAGGGGGGCGTTGGTCCTCCCAGAAACTCAAAAAAAGAGCCAAAAACCATGCAAAAACTCACCCAGAATGCATGAAAATTGGTGAAATTGCTAGTGGAGGTAGTAGAAGGTAAATGAATGATGAAAAACCAGGAAAAATGATCTGAAAGGTGTGAAAAGGGGAAAAATAAGACCAAGGAAGGAAACCAAAACTGAAAACCCATTCTCTCTAGTGGACTCGCCAATTTCTGTTACAGGAGAATCCCCCTGCGGACAAGTGGATTTCCTCTTGGATACTAGACCCCTATAACCAGGATAGAAAGGTGCAAATGTTGAGCATTGGCATTCCTTCTAATGAAGCTAAAATAGTCAAGGAATAAGAATAAAGGAATATAAATACCTTTCATAACGTTTGTACTTGCTCGATCCAAGCTGATCTTGATCTCCAAGTCTTTCTTAAGGTCTTGCAATCGAAGGAACAACAATGACAAAACATGCTTCCTATTCCTATCATGATTAGCTTCGAAATAGATCTATCAAAAAGAACAAATTCATGAAACATACACAAATTTGAAGGAAACAGACCAAGCACATATATATATTAATGAAAACAAAGAAAAGTTCTTACAACCATAGATGTAGATGCAACAGCTTCACCAAGCTCTCTTTGTCCAGACCCTTGCTCAAAAGTTCCATGATCAGAATGACTGTAAATTTCACCGATAATTCTCCCTTATGAGATCATAAGTTTGATGCCTCTAAACTGCCATGTGCTTTTCACCATGAGAAGGCCTCCTTACATAAGCTTGGAGAGACCCAACCACCTTAGATATTCTTGGGATAGATTGAGGATATTTCTCCATCAGTTGTGGATCCTCCCTAAGATCGAGCCTTGACCTCAGATTTGAATCCAACTAACTCCAGAGATGAGGGGGATTTTTCCCTGATTTTCCTCAACAGTCAAATATTCCCTCAAATATCCCACCGCTCCCTCATAATGGGACACAGAGTGTTGCAACGCTCCCCCAAAGAAGGGTAGGGAGCATTGGCACTCCATGACAATTGTGTAGGGGAGCACTGCCTAAAATTTCCTTAAAAAATCCTAGCGCTCCCCCAGAAGGGTGCACATAGTGATGGAACACTCTCCCAAAGAAGGGTAGGGAGTGTTGGCACTCTATGATAGTGGGTAGGGGAGCACTGGCTTCAAAATATACTTTTAAGTAGTTTTCTTCATGGAAAATTCTTTGTACTCTTCATCAAATTATTTATCTTCCTTAAACCAGTCTTTGAAGGTGTCTTAAGTGTCCCTGGGATTTCGTTAGAGACATGACATAGGCGAGATGGTAGTATGATGTTTGTGACACTTGCGACCAAAATGCAACACTTGCAACACTTGAAATGATGACAATAGGACATCATTGAAGTGAGTGATTTTGATGTGTAACACATAGTGGTGGTCTAGAATGATCTGGAAACATGCCAACAGTTATAGGAGTGAACTTCCACCTAGTCTAGTCTCTTAGGTAGTTACGAGAATGAACAGCCACCTAGCTAAGTTAACTAGTCAACCGATATTTAATTAACTTACTGAAACATAGTGTAGTGAGGAGTAGATCAAGGAATCAAGGGTAATGCACCATTCTAGTGATGAAACCAAGGCTAATTTGCATTAGCATGGTGATTATCCCAATGTTGCATGGTGACAAAACCAATGCAGCATCTAGAATCAACTCAACTAGTCAAAGTGAAGTGTCCACTGAAGCGAATATTAACATAGTTACCAACTTAACGAGAACTCTACAGAGTTCTCGTTTTTTTAGGGGTCAAGTTTTTTACCTCAGTTTTAAAAATGGTGCTACCAGTAGCACCCCCCTCCATTTTTAGGTGTTTTTTTTTA